>APFE030565739.1:33840-106018 GCA_000404065.3 Pinus taeda | reverse complement strand
TATATTACTATCAATTGTCCCAAAAGGTACAAAGAGAGGCCGATAAGATTATTAAATTGGAATTGCAAAATTTAGTTACAGAATGAAATCTGATCTATGAGGAGCTTTGGGGCCTATAGATTACAAGAGAATAAATTTTCACCCATATACCTATTACTTTAACGGGGTGTTCAATTTCATATAGTAAAGCGCTTTCCCATGATTGGAAAATGGCTTTTGTTTTTCTTTTAATTTTATTCAGGATACCAGTTCTTTTCCTGTTTCTTTGGATTTTTGTTTGTTATTGACTTTCACTTTTCTGAACACATAATTTATCCAACCTAGAAACTCACTGTAATTGCCTTAAATAAGTGCCTTAAAACAGTACATTCAAGAACTTATAGGAAAAATAAGCTAATCATAAATCCTTCAGATTAAACCATGTTCACCTGCATCAACATTGTAGGATTATTTCATTATGGCTATTTCTCACAAAATTATGTTAAGCTACTATTTCTCACAAAATTATGTTAAGCTACAATCCTAATTTTGCCTCTGCATAGGACTCTAGGAATGATTTTGTATCATCCTGATTCCTCTGTAATTCACTGCTGTACTCCCTGGAACACTATCATAATAAACTAAATGGAAGAATCTTTGCAGAAATTCACTGAGATGGCGCCTTCAATTAAGAAGATAATTGCGAGAACGTTGAAGCTTCTCTTCTGGGGAATCCTCTTGCAAGGTACTTATCAGAACATATTTACATGTATAAATATATCCATCTTTTAATGACTCGCAGCTTTTGAAAACCAATTCTCTTTCGTCAGCATCATTTCCTTCATAAATATTTTTTCCAAATAAAAACTATGGCTTGGCCAACAAATAAATGTCACTGTTAAAACCTAGTAGCAGTTCTCAGCACCACTATGCCCATAGCCAATATTTTTTCCTCTGCAATATGATCAACCTTATCCCTACTACGAGGTGTGATCAACAAGCTTGGAAATAAATCAATCAAGCTATGAGTGCTAGAAATAAGTGTCAAACTCAGGAAGAGCATTTAGCATAAGCGAATAAAATAAGTTTAGTGATACATGTGAATTTATGTGCTTTGGAGGTTAGTTCAATGTTATGATTACAATTAATGAAATAAAACAGTCAACCAAGATCAATCACAACATAATGCTGAGTGTAAAATATACCATGAGAGGGCCTATCAGCATTAAGAAGATCTACTAGATAATATGGCATGGAAAGAACATAGATCTACCAGCTTAGATTTAAAATTTCTCTTTTGATTTCACTAAACATGTAACTGCAAAATGGACTGGATCGAAGGGATGTTTTTTTAGCTATAAGAGTATTCTTTTCATAGCCACCACAAGTTATTTATGGGTATATATATTATTTTAATAACCAAGATTTTATTTCTGACATTCCTATTGCAGTATACATGAAAATGCTGCATCTTAAAAACCAACATCCGATAATTCAATTGAAGCTAAAGGGAGCATTCATAACTTTTATCTCTAGGATGAAAACCACAAAACCAACACTGGAAGCAAAAGTAAATCAATATAAACGAAGCTGAGATTCAAAATGACAGTTGGGCTAATATATATATTTTGTTTAAAATATTTCCTGTAATAAAACCCTTCTCCATAATGTAGGTTGCAATCTTGATTCTGAATCCCTGACATTCGGATCTCTCTGGTCAGGAATCTCTTAGCATTTCCTCATATGACAAATGCCCCATAGTATGTATAAAAGAAGAGCTATGAAATCCTTATTCTCTGCAAACCATTGAGACAGAAAATCACCAATAGAGGACTGATTCCATATTGAATTGATATAAAGAATGTGAACGGCCTTAGTCCGGATAGCGAAAGCGATAGCACAAGGGCACAAAAGATATGAGACATCTCCCAAGAAAGCCTAACAAAGAGTGCATCTACCAGGGCCTTGGAGGCCTCTTTTGATCAGATTGGCTCACGTGAGGATTTTATCATAGACCATTTATCAACAAAAATATTTAGGAAATATCCCAACTCCCTAGTTTTTGAAACCTGCGTAGACTCGAATCCCTCATATTGCCCTGTGACAGGAATTGGTAAATCCCTTTTACCTCAATCTGATCCTTAACGATGCTTCATTCCATGACAGCTTATTGTCCTTTATTGTTAATGTGATACCAATGTCCAGAGATTTTCTTGAGGTCTCCATGCTTATCATATGTTGCTTGTAATTAGGAATGGTTTACAGTTCTGCAGCTACAACACAGAGGTGAAGGTCTATAATGTTAGTTGTGTGAAGAGTCCGGGACTGCATATAAGGACCATGATGATGATGAGCAAAAGAAGGCTTGACCAGAAGAAGTCAGAGACCCAGTACTGCTTAATGAAGTATATGCTTAGAAGAAGGTTTAGAGGTTTAATTGAGATACTATTGATGGCACCCAGAGGATTGCACCTTGTTATCTGCTAGGTTGTACCAAGCAAAATATGAAGACACCATTGCCTAATGTACAGGGCATTCATCAATTTTTCAGAACTCCAGAAGTCAACAAGGCACATGTGCCCCTTTTCTCTCTCTTTCTCTACATTCTCAAATTTCCAACCCTGCCGAGAATTGTATTAAACATTGATAGCATGATTCTTGCCAAGTAGGAAAAGAATTTCTTTCTGCTGTTACTTATATGGCCTAATCGAAATGTTCTGAAAATTAATATTTCAGAGTGAATATGACTAGGAAATGTAGCTTGATAACTAATATTTGAGACTGTTGTTTGAGACCTTGATGGAGGCATTCAGCAGTACCATGGGGTGGGACTCTGCCTGTGTACAGTTCATTCTGCAATTAAGGGAATACGAACAAGAATAGTTGCTTAGCAGAAGGTTGACAGAGTACATCACGTAGGTGATACAGATCAATGCTATTAGTGAGGCCATCAGTTTCCTAACACACAGAGATTATTAGTTTCCATCTGTTCCCATGCAAGTTTTTGAAGGTCTTTCTGATCTTTCCTAGTGATGGCCATCGTCATCCTCTGATTGTTGTGCCAAGGTTTTTCTCTGTCACATTTGAACAAATTCTATTAAAATTGAAAAGAAACAAAAAAGAGCAATCAGACATTCTTACACACAAACAAACCAACAAAAATTAAGTCCATTCTTTCCTTGAATGCAATATACATTACACCATGAGCTGAAAACTGTAAAGGTTCCTGGAAGATCAAATCTTGGACACATTGAATTTCCCACAGAAAGGTCCTGGAAGAAAATTTATAAGCTAGGCAGAAACAAACAATCTGGTATGTACTGAAGAGACCAGTCTTGTCAGACTACAAATTATAGTGCTTTCGTTGAATGCAATATTCAATGCACCACGAGCTGAAAACTGTAAGGGGTCCTAAAAGAACAAATCTTAGATGCATTGAATTGAAAACTGTAAAGGATCCTAAAAGATCAAGTCTTCGACACATTCTATATCCCACAGAAAGGTTTTGGAAGAAAATTAATAATCTTGGCTCATACAAACAATCTGATATGTACTGAAGAGACCAGTCTTGTCATATTAAAGATTATACTTCTTTCCTTGAATGCAATATTCAATGCACCATGAGTTGAAAACTGAGAATTTCATGTAACGATATATAATGTTCCATGTTAAACCAGCTATCTGCACAGGGCTTGCACAAGGCATGTTCTTGAAGGAAAGCTTTAGTCCTGACATACAATAAATTCAAATCAAATCAAATAAAAATGAATGTGACTGATAGCATAAGTTGTTGAAGAGAAATCATGTTGCACAAGGCATGTTGTTGAAGGAAAGTCATGTTGCACAAGTTTTGTTTTTGAAGGAAGTTCTTAGCTCTGAAGTACAATAACTCCAAATAAAATGTAAATGAGAGTGACAACATTTTTTGGGTATGCCAAAGCAATTTGTCTTTTGATTTGTATGCCAGCCATTTGCCTTCTGTATAATTAATCATTATAATAATCTGTAAACATGGATCTTCAGCATAAAAAGATTCACTTGTCCAAGAAATTTAGGTGGTAATGTCACCAGTGTTTGAGGTGATATTTGAAAACTATATGATTGGAAGTACAATCTTCATATAGTACCATTCTTCTAGTAGTAAATGGAAGCAATTATTAGGTAAGTCTGCAGAACATAGAAAAGATCAAGAAGACATTCTACAGGAAAGCATGACAATAAGCAGCGGGACACCAATACCATATAAAACCTTTATTAGAACACGAAGAATATGTCTTTGAAGTCATAAAAGATGTGGTAAAGCAAGTGAAACATTTACCATTGATGAGTGAACTAAACAGTAGGAGCATGACTGTTGGATTTCACTTTAACATATGGTTTACAGATGGAGAAGTGCTTGGTAGGTTCTAACTAAACATATATGCAATGAAAGTATTCGTTGGCTTCTAAACATATGTACAATAAAGGCATTCTATCACATATAGTTGTAATTGAGTATAAGCAGCTAATCATATATGCATGATGGGCCATGGCATCGGCAACACCAATTAGTGTTTATTGTGGTGCCATATTGTGCGAGTTGTTCTTGTAATTGATGCCGCATTTGCCTGTGTCCATCTCTTCCATAAATGTGAATTGTTAGCTTAAGTAGTTTTCTTATTCTCTTTAACAACTCTATTGCTGGGCGCAAACGGTAAAGCGGCATTGATTGCTGTGGCAAGATCCTTGTTCTTCTCAAGAGTTTATTGAAAATCTTCTCCTCAAAGTTTGGGATTGCCTATAAATGCCTCTTTGAATTTACTCAAGCTACTTGGGACTGTTCCAGACAGTTGATTGTTTGATAGATTTATTCATTATTTATTCAATTTTTGATTTGTGTATATCACTATAGATATTCCAAAATATTTAAAAAATTAAATTTCTACCATCCACTAAATTTTTAAAATCTCTGTTTCAAAATAAACCTACTCATAACATAATTAATTCATTTAAAACATCAATTATTTTTATAATTACCATACTAATGTCAAAATTTGAAACATCACATAGGAGTGACAAAATCTCACATACCAAAAGTTTTGGCATGATCAACATTGATGCTAGCAATTAAACCTCTGTATCCTAACACTATACCTGCGTTCATTCATCAGCATGACACACTTCTTCATAGGTTAGAGACAGATTCATAGCTTTACACCTCACATTTTTTCTAAGATGTTATTAAACATTCCGATCTCACCATAAATGTGTAGCCGATTGGTCCGATTCCACTTACTAAGACTATGAAAATATAAAAGAAAAACCTGTGAGTACGCCAAGAAATATATTTAAAAGAATAATTTAATGATTTTCATCCTATAATTAAAAAAAAAATTATTAAAAAAAATTCAATATACTTTGCAACTTTAGTTAAATGAGGACTCTTATTCACAGGTAAGTATAAAGTATTTTTACAGAATTTTTGCCGGCCCTTTTTGTCCTACTTTCTCTAGTCGCTCGCCCAAATCTAGATGTCTCTGTTTTTAGGGTCATTAACAGCAATGTGAGCCTGAGAGAACAGTCGCAAACGCCTAAAATTGTGATAGCAAGAACACGAAGATTTTTTGGGTTTCGAATCTGCGGCTATACACTTTCAATTCGAGAAGGACCAACAAATCAAAAAAGTCCAAACGCCGTTAATGTCCTCCGACACACCAATAGATCAGAGCGCTGCCTCGACAAGGCACGAAATGGGCAGAGAGCTTCATTTTCACTATTTACAAAAAGCTCAGCTCTGGACTGGTCATATCAATGATCATATTTATTTTTTTATGTGTAAATATATTCCAAATACCAAAACTCAAAGAGACCCTTGGTGAGAGACTTGCTTTCATTGTTGATGTATTTTATTTACCAGAGTTAATTAGAATTGGGGAAAGACTTGCTTTCATAGCTGGTATATTCTATCTACAAGAATTGAACACTGGTCCTTTACTTACAAATCTATTCCAAACGTATCTACAACAAGGAGACAGATGCCTCTAAGACGAGGCACGGCGAAAACAGCAGGCCCCTTTGATCATATGACTATGTCCCCTTGATTTCGGCAGCTTCCACCTGTTGTTGCAGTACTTCTGCTGCTCTGTGTAATCATCAGCACAGTATCCTTCGCTTCCCGCCCCCTCAAATTGATGGATGCTCTTTCTCTTCTGGTCGTTACCCATTAATCTAATTGTTGCATCCTCTTTTGGGGATCCACACGCCCTCTAACTGTTACCTTTTTATGCGTCACGTCCACCACATAGTCCAACAAATCTGCCCATCAGCATGCCACAAACAACTTCAGAAAATTGGGCCAAAAAAAACAGAGCAGGTATTCTCAAATAAATAAAAATCTAGGGTTGTTTCTCATATTTGTGATGGTATTCTTAACTTATCAGTAGTCTTAAATTAAATTAGTGCATCTCATTCAAAGAAATCTTTAACAGTGAAACTAACTAAGTACCAAAATCCATTAACGGCAACAATTCAACCAACCAGAACGTGAAACATAAATATTTATGAATGTCCGTTGGAACACTAAATTATTTTCATTGTCATTGCCCAAATTCATTGATGTGTAGAGTCGCATGAAGAAACATACAGTCAATTTTGGAGAGCACTTTGAAGACTTTGTCACGACACTCTTGGCAACCCATATTAGCATTCAGAACAATCACTTGAACCTGTGACAAGAAAATTAATAATAAAAACGAACATTAGCATCTCCCAGACAGTTCAGTTCCAATATCTGCAGGTAACAGAGACATTGAGAATGGAACAATAAAGAAAATAAAAGAGGAGATGAGCTAATTACTCCGGGCATTGTTAAGGCCTCGGCGGATCGCATAGTTGATTGTTTGATAGAATTACCAAATGAAGGAATATTTGACGCAATAGGTTTTTAAATGTGAAATTTCAGGGCGGTAGAGTACCGTTATTTCTGAGCTACAGGAATTATGCGCGTTAGCTTAATCCGTGCGCTACAGTTAACTTCGTTCCCTTCCCTGGATCACGGTGCTGTCGGTTGTAAACCTTTCCCGTTCGTGAACAGAATCGCAACTGGTCATCGACAGGAACCAAACAGAACCGCAGAAGACCGCCAGGGGTTATGCCCGCCTGATGCCAGGTGTCAGCGCGAAGACGAAAGGGACCCGACGCCAAGTGTCAACGGGAGAACGAAAGGGACGACGAAGGTCCCTTTCAAAAGAAAGGCTTATCGGCCTAATTATAGAGATGAGATGAACATTGTGGTTGTGTTAGTTATTATAGAAATGAGATGATGTGATTAAAAATAAAAGTGTAATTTTTAAATTATATAATTTGTTTAATGAAAATATTAAATTTTTTTTATAATAAAATTATGAACTTTTAATCATTTATATTAACAATTTAATTTTATGATTTAGTTTATTTTGTTTTTTAGATGATTTATATCACATGGATGATTCAAACATGGTTTTTATAGTTTTTTTTTTATTTTTATCGAAATATTTTCAATATTTTAGAATCATTAACATTCATAATTAAAGTTTGAATTCAAACATTTACATTTTTTAAAATTTAATTATTTTTTTAATAAAGTTAATTAATTTTTTAAATTTAATTTTTTTTAATAAATTTATAGAGAATACAACTAAGCACATATAAATTTTACATATTTTTTTAATTTCTACTAAAAATAAATATAATTACAGAAAATAATATCATAATAATAAAGGATTCAACTTTGACCTTTTTGAGTTTTTGATTGTCAAAATCTGGAGGAAAAATTTGTGGCTTCACTGCATATATGGATGTAGCACCCTCAAAAATTCCTTGTGCACTTCATTTTTTCATTTATTGGACACCTAATCCTCTATGGGTTGGTGTAGAATGTGAAGAGCCATGAGAGTCCAAGAGACCTTGGGATTTGGAACCCAACGTTCACACAAATGTACTATAAATGTATATCATGTCAATAATAATGCATTCAATGTTTATCATCCATCTTCTCTGTTTACATTCCATGTGACTTTAACATGGTATCAAAGCTGCAGGTGTATTCCTGCTCTGCCTATTTATTGTGAGCCACTGGTTTTGTAGCCTACTAATATGGTCTGATTACTTGGTTATTTTAAGAGGGTTCGTTCATTCTGTGACTTCTGACAACTTGAAGTTAACGCCCCTTCCTACTCAGACCTGCTCATGACTTTGATGTTCCTATCTTGTTAGATGTTTATTCTTGTGCTCAAGCCTGCACTCTTGACCTCACTACTATGAAACTAAATGTTGTTTATGTTTTTCTATACTGCGGGAATAAATCAGTATATCATCAATAAAAATTAACACAATTTTGTCCAGCTATTGATGAAATATACTTTTCATAAGACACATAAAGGTTGCGGGAGCGTTGGTCAACCCGAAGGGTAAGACCACGAACTCGTAATGCCCATAACAAGTTCTAAATGCTATTTTTCCTATATCTACTTCCTTTATTCTGATCTAATGGTACCCTGAACATAGATCAATCTTTGAAAACATTGTCGCTCCCTTCACTTGGTTGAATAGTTCATCAATGCGGGGCAAGGGGTATTTATTTTTAATAGTCAACTTGTTTAGCTGGCAATAATCCATACACATGCGCAGAGTTCCATCTTTCTTTTTAACGAACAACACTAGAGCTCCCCATGGTGACACACTGGGATGAATGTAATTATTTTCCAACAGTTCTTGTAGTTGCATTTTTAATTCTGTCAACTCTGGGATACTCATACGGTATGGAGCTTAGGATGTCGGAGCTGCTCTTGGTACCAATTCAATAGTGAAGTCTATATATCTTTTTGGAGGGAGTCCTGGAATTTCCTTAGGAAATACATCCGGAAAATTCTTTATTACAAGTATATTTTCTAAAGAATTTTGCTTTTCCTTCGAATTGGAAAATCCTACCTGAATTGCATAAATCTGACATCCTTTTCTGATACATTTTTCGAACTATGAAGCGGTTATCAGTCTTAGTTTTAGTGGCCTTAAAATACCCTGCATTTCCCTCCTTTCTCCTTCCTCATGTATATAGGAGATGGTTTTAGTTTTACAGTTTATATGGGAACAATGTTTTTCTAGCCAGTCCATGCCTAATCAGACATCATAGGATCTCAGGGGCAACACATTCAGATCTGCCTTTAGGGATTAATCTGCTATTTTCAGCATGCAATTGTTGACTTTAGCCAATAGTCATCTTTTTTCTCTTGTGGCTAACTGTACTAACCCAAGATTCTTGAATTTGGCAACTTGCAAACATCATTGATCAATTGTCTTAGGGATAACATAACTTAGAGTAGCTCCTGGGTCAATAAAAATAGAAATAGTTTGTTCAAAAGTTTTACCTTCGAATTCCACCATGGTGGGCGGGTACTCCGCCTGGTGGTCCTCAAGGGCAACATTAATTTTAAGAATGCTCTGGGCTACTTCTCCTATAATGGATGCCTCCTGAATTTTTGAGATCTGATCTGTTCCTTTGCGATTGAGATAGTTTTTAATGTAATGTGGTCCTCCACATCCCCAGCATTGTACTGGGGGTCTTGCTGCGAGTTCAACTTCTATTCGGTCTGACTGTTCATTGGTCTTAGATTCATTAGGAACTCTAAATATGGTCTGATTTCTATTAACATTTCTATTAATATGTGCCTTGTGAGGTCCTTTATTAAGTACAAATTTGGTTCCCTTGCTGCCAACATGGAATTTAATCCCCTTTTTATCAGTCCACTTTCTTCCTATATCTCCCTTCTGCCGGTTTTGTTGATAACATATTCGAGCTTTCCTTATAACCTCATCCATGGTTTTTGGGTTGTCAAATTTGAGGCACTCCTTCATAAACAAAAGCAGACTACTAACAAATCGCTGCACCTTTGCCTTCTCCTCTGGTATGTAAGGTACATGTCGAAGTAAGGATGTAAATTTAGTGATGAACTCGTCCATGGTCAGTTGTCCCAATCTCAAGTCATGAAACTGCTTTGCTTTTTCATCATAGAATCATTCGGTTAAATATCTTTCCTTAAAGTACCTCTGGAATTTTCCCCATGTAATGCTCTGTTCATTTACTCCATGCACAATCTTTACCTCCTCACACTATAGGGTGGCTTTCCCTTGCAGCTGAAAAATGGCCAGGTGAGATTTTAAGTTACGGCCGTATTCATATAGCTAGAAGTACTTATTCATATTGAAAAGCCAGACTTCCGTTGCCTCCTCTTGCTCATAATCAAAGCGAGGTGGTTTTATTTTCTGGAATTCTCCTTGCAGTTTTGTCTGTTGTCCTTTTTGTGTCTTGTATTCTGATGCACTATCAGATTTTTCTTCCTGATTTTCTTCCCCCCCTTTTGTCTCTTGGTACTCTGTTCGGTATTCCTGTTCCCCAGACATTTGTCCATATTCCGAGCTAGGAATTGGCTGACGCTGGTTCTGTCTATCTGACTGGATTTTCATAATCTTCTCCTATTCCTGCATCAACCTTGCATTATCTGCTCTCAATCGAGCAATTTCACCTTTCAGCTCTTGTACTGTTTTTAGAATGGAAATATTGGTGTTGCGTGGTTCCTCCCCTAATTGCACCCATACTTCAGGGTTAGTTTGTGGAATTGTTGCAGGTCCTATACCTGGCATGGCTCTGTGCGTTGTGTTTCCCATTCTCTTCATGCTAGTTGTTTAGACTTGTTTTACTATAAACAACAAAAATCATCACTCAACTGTTTAAACATCAGTTCCCAGAGGCCTTAGTTTTGTAACCTGAGCACTCTGATACCACTTGTCATATATCCACTTAATTTTTATTTTTTTACTTTAACTACATTATCCTATAGTAAATTCTATGATCATTTGGAATCCAATAATTTCTTACATTCCTTGCACATTTTGCATATATATATAAAACCATGGCATTCATTCTAAACATTGAATAAATATCAAATGCACTTTTCTTTTTAAAGGCTATGAATGATTACTAATATCATAACCTTACGAATCATTAACAATATCATAACCTTAATACTAATGGTGTAGTTCCAAGACTGTCACAATATTCGATATTGGATTAACCTTGTACTATATATATTAATACTATAGATCTGATAGATCTTTACATGTATTCTAACTTAATGCTTGGTACTCCTAAACCTTTGCGGGAGCAGCTCCCAGCATGTCTGCTGTCCACTTGCCAGATGATCATTCTCCTGGGCATATTCGCTGCATCAAAAGTTCTGCTGTCTTGATCCCATCCAGTGGTGGAAACTTTTCCTAGCAGCTTGGGTTATCCACGGTGTGAGTTGCGATTTCACTTATTCAGTTTTTGGTGCGTAAATGTCTGGTGCTAGCCTTAGGTGATCAGGATTAATCTAAGAATCCTTACAGGCTTCACATTTGATTCCTTTGCAGTTGTGGAGCAGAATTCTTGGTTTGATTTCAGCGGGGAACATAGTTCATCGCGCATCTCTGACAAGTAACCAAACCCTATTGTCTAGTAAGATTTTTTCTATGGAAAAATGCATCTTTTCTTACAGTTTCTATTGTCTTCATCTATATGGGTTTGGTTGCAGGAGACTTTGAAGGTTCACTGGTGCTTCAAGCTATGAAGTAGGGCACAACCTCCAACGGTGCTATGACATATTCTGCGTAGGGGTTAAGGGTATGTGTTTGCCCCTTTTTGATTCTAAGGGTTTAGAAGAGGTCAAGCTCCTCTGGGAACTGATAGCCAGAGAGGGTTATGCTTGTTTTGTTTTAAGTTGAGATATAACTTGCGAACGTATTTCACTGCTAAGTTCCAAATGTAAATTATGAAGTCAAGCTCCGATGGCAGTTTTCCTTTGAAGTAGGTTATTACTGTAATTTTGATTAAAGAGGGTTTTCCTCCATTTGACAGATACATGAATGTATTTAACTTTGAACGCTTTACATAAATCATCTTGCTCTGCATCTCTATTCTCTAAATTTGCTATGGTCTGGATGCTCAAGGTTCATTTCTCAAGTTGATATTAATCTCTATTTCATACTTTTGCTATTTGCCTTTACAAATACTCTGTTTATAAATTTTTAGATAAGGGTTTTATCCCGGAGAGTTTCATTCTTCTCAATTCGATTTATAGCTATTTACCCTTTAGCTAGCTAGGTGGATGCTTGTCAATTTCTTTTATATTGGCACTAGACTTGTCTATATTGTTTATTTCAGAGCATTAATGTTTATTATGGTCTTGACCTGCGAAGAGAGGGATTTTGTTGTAATTCAATGACGCTACTATTGTTTTACATATCGGTCAGGCTTAGAGGGAAAATTCCATTGGGAAAAACCTTGTCCGACTACTTCATCTCGTTAATATTTTACATGAATATATGGCCTTGTAACCACTCTGCTAGAAGGGGTTTATATATCTATCATATATGAAATTTCGGCTGTAAATTTGCTTGTGCATGGAAAGTTTGTTTCAACTCTTGGCCCAGCCGCGAGGTTTTCTATAACAGTCAGTCGCTATAATTTTAATGAGCATATATGTATGCATACATGTACGTATTAGCATCAAATCTATTTGATTTCTAAATTTGTTCTGAAATTCCGACTGTAAATGTATCAATTATCTTGCTAAATCTTTTAAAGATCCTTAAAACTGTATGTTATTTCATTTAGAAAATTTGTTCTTTCACTAACTAGGTATTTAGCAGTGACTGTATCGTATTCTGTATTCATAGTCATAAGTCTCGTTATATATTTGTTACCGTAGTAGGTTTCTCCCTACCGTAAGAGTACATAACAGTGTATTTCTTTGTTTTAGTTCATAATTTCCATAATACTATTGCATTATAATTAAACATCTTTACGATCTTTCTTCTGTAAACAACATGAATTCATCTAGTTCTCTTTTACATGTGCCTTTCTTTATTTACTACAGTTTCATCCTTAGACTACTTACTCTAATGCAAGAGTTACTATTTACATAGTTTAATGCTTAAGAAACAAAGGACTCAGTACTAAAGCAATTAGTTGTGAAAGTCTATTTGTACTTCACAGATTTGTCCTCCGAACCATGAGACTTGCTTTTAGGCCAAGTCTCCCCCCGAGCTTTTGCTCACAAGATTGATGTCTCTTGCAAGACTTAACAATCACAAAATCCAAGCTATCTGGTCATCACCAGACTTAGCTCTCCTTTCTGTCTGTCCCTACAGCATGACATAATTTCCTTTTTCTTCCTCTCCAAGTTCTTCTCTTAGGTACTTCCTCATTACCCTCTTGATTTCCTTCATGGAGAATTCATAATCAGGAAATTTTTTTAGGGCTAGGTAACTACCTATTCCCCAATTTCTTGATATGAAAGAGAGTTACAAGATTTGTTAACACTCTCAATAAATTCTCATTCTTAATTAAAAAAATTTAATAAATAGTTCAAATGTTATAAAATAAAAAAATCCAGTCTTTTGTTTTTACTGCAGTAAATAAAATAATTACAGTTTTTACTAGGGACATCACAATTTCCTTTTGAACCTACATTTCTCTTCTTTTAGTTATTGGATATATTTCTAACAGTAAATCTCTTACTAATTCTATTACTTTTTTTTTTCTCTTATACTTCTCCGCCTATTGTTAATCTTAACTACCTTATACACTTTCCATTAGGATTTATTTCTAGTTTTCTTCATATATTTATTGGTACTCTGAATGAAGTATAGTTAAGGGATAATGTCTCTGGTGTTAAAATACTTCAAATATTTAGATGAAGAATTATATCCAATTTAGATTTATAAAATTTTTGCAAAGGAGTCAATAATTGCCTATTAATTATATGGGAACCTTTGAAATTGATTTATTGTTGACTACCTACTACCAATACTAGTATAAAGACTACAAATAACTGTATCTTTCTCTTTTGAGAATCCTTCATACACTGTATATTTTCCCTTAGACAAAATCCACTCTTTAAGTATACAACTCTTTCCAAATATTCAAAACCTTATATTTGGAAAAAGTAAATATCAACCCAAAAAAATCTATAAAACCATCATACTTTTATAGTAAAAATAATAAAAATGCTTTAAGAAATAACTTTACTAGTTGACACCACAACTAAATTCATGGATTATGATATCCTAAGGCTATAAAAATGCTTTAAAAGCTAACTTTACTAGTTGACACCACAACTAAATTCATGGATTATGATATCCTAAGGCTATTTAACCTATAAATATGCAAAGGGCATTGGAAATGACACTGAAATGGTAAGAAGCAAAGTTAGCCTTGGATCCAAGTAAAGGAGTTCAAAGATAATATCTTTACTATACTATTTCCTAATTGTTGAGCTTCATGCCTTAACTCAGATTATCTTTGTGTTTTCATCTCTTATACATATGATTTTCATTTAGTTAAAACAAATCATGTATTAATTTCCTTTATTTGATGACAATAGGACAATAAATCCTAATACATTGAAAAAAATAGCATGCAAAGACTACTTTCCTTTTCCTTTGATATTGAATCATGACTAAAGTGGAGTATTGATATCATGAGGGGTATTACAGAATTTAGTTTTGAGATTCAGGAGAGTTGTAATAAAATAACAATTTTTTCTTATACATTTGATATTAGTTTAAAGATCAAAATATATCTAATAATACCAAATAAAGTAAATGAGATATTAGTGCAAGGAGGTTCGGTGTTCAAATCTCTTCGATTCACCTTGTAAGTATGTTATAGTTAGTGCAAGGAGGTTCGGTGTTCAAATCTCTTCGATTCACCTTGTAAGTATGTTATAGTGGTAGTGGTTGGAATGACCCTATGTCAGGCTAGTAGGAGATTGACCTAGTTTTTGGTTCCTCTACTCACAAAAAGAAAACATTTTAAAACATTTCAAACAACCTTACTATTTTACATTTTGGCTATTTTCTTGTAGATTTTTTTTGTCAAGTTTGATTGAAATCTATTAAAGGTTTGTTGGAATTGCAAATTTAAGTTGTGTAGTCTAGGCAAGTGCCAAAGGGACTTTCAAGGAACTATATCCATTTATGCATTCAAAAATATAATTTCAATAATGAAAAATTACACATTGTTTGCAGATTTATCAAGCTTAGAGAGACATTAAATCTATTGATGTGCAAATATTTTTTTTTTATGTTTTCCAATCTAAAAGAGATTTGCATATCCAGAGATTTGATCCTTCTGTGAATTCATTAAGATGGATCTATACTGATTGTTTTACAAGGTTTTAATAATGATACTTTATAGGTTACATATAATTAATTTTATATTTTAAATATTAATTTAATGTTTTAAGATTTGAAAATTATTATTTTCATAGTTAATAGTTTTTTAAAATTAATTTTAATTTATTATATTAAAAATGTCTTACATGCATATTATCAGTAGGACAATCTAATATGACCATGGTGCATGATTTGGTTTGTGCTAAATGTGGAATTGACATGTGTCCACTTTAAAATAAAATATATTCTCAATCAAAAAATAATTTCTGCTATAATAAAAGGAAATATGAATACACTTATTTTGTTAGTTTTCATTAAAATAATTATAAAACATCAATAATGTGAATCTCATTGGGCGGGCTTGTTGTAGCTTGGTGGGTTGTTAATATTACAACCTAATATGAAAGAGATATGGTAGAAAAATGTTGCTTTCACAGTCATCAATAAAATATTTAGATATCTATGTCAAGTAACATAATTTGAAAAGATAAACATTTTAATGTATGACTGAAACAAACTATTTAGATATCTATTTTAATAGTAAAATATTTCAATACCAAAAAAAATGATCTAACAAAAATCTATATAAAATTAAAATATTCAAAATTGATTAACTTTTTTAAAATTTGATAAATTCCTTAATATATATATTAAATATTAAATATCTAAAAAATATTTTTAATCAAAATATAATAATATAATAAAAAATCAGTATTTTTTATTGTTTAAAATCATGAAAAGAATATTAAATTTTAAAGAATATAGGTTTTAAAATTGCTTTTTGTTTAGCTATGAGTGGTTTATCTTTATATTTAAACAAATCATATATAGTTAAACACCTAGAAATATCTAATAAAGTGAAAACCTACTCTTTTTATAATTTTTTTAAATAGTTAATAACTCAAAAAATTAAACACGTATGATAAAAATGAAAATCTATAACTAAAGATAATTTAGTCATAATCATTTTTTATTAATTATGTACTAACATCTTTCTTAAAATTAAATAAATCTTAACATCTTTCTTAAAAAAATAAAGGAAAAAAAAAAATTCCATAAGAACAGAGTGCTTCGAGAATGAACGCAATTGCAAACGGGCGCAGCATTTTTTTGTCAGAAAAGAAAAAACTACGGAGAAAAGAAAGATGTCGTTAATTGGAATTTGGAGAATTCACTCATTAAATAGTGACAATGCAAATCTATTTTTGTAAGGACTGGATAATTTACGGGAATAAATCCTCTGTTTTACCATTGTAAGTAAATATGGAACAGAGATTATTATTTTTGTTGTGAAAAATGATTTGAATATTATTAATTCAAAATGAGAATACAAATTGAGTGATTACACATAATACTTTCTATGAGGAAGTTATCCTCTTTTCTTGCCAGTTAATAAGCAGTTGCTAACAGGGAAAAAAACCCTAACTGTTTTCCTATTTCCTTAGAAAAGGAAAAGGAAAAGACCCAGGTTGTTAAGGAATAAACGGGGAAAAGAAGGCAAAAAGAAAAGAAAGGAAGAAGGTGCTAAGTCTGGTAAGGACCAGATAGCACAGGCACAAGTTGTGTAATATTTGTGCTGAAGACAGTGGTCTGGCAAAAGAGCTTGGGGGGAGATTTAGTCTGGTGGACTAAATCTCATGGTTGGGAGGAGAACAAGCCACAAAGTAAGTTCCTCCATGCTGGAGAGGGACGAGAGATTGTGACAATAGCAGTACAGGTAAGTACAGTTATTTGTTTGTAGTCTAAGATGCATTCCTGTTATAGAAACATTAATCGATCTGTAAGTCAGAATATAGAATGAACAGAAAGATAATCTCAGCCTGTTAAAAGAAAACAAGCATCTAATGCTAGAACGCAGGAATGAATTATAAATACAGTAAAATTCATTAAAAATCACTAAACAACAACCGAGTAGGAGTGCTGTATGAACTCAGTCGATTCTCAGCAGCACCAGAGATTCAAGAAAACGGATTTATCATTATATATCTTTTACGGAATGATATGATGTATATATTATTATTATTATGCATATAACAGCAGTATAACGATACAACGACAAGTAGGAAATCGGGACAATATGCGCAGGGAATATTGTAAATCATATGAACATTTATATAATGTCAGAGGACAGCAAAATAAGGTGTGTATTGTCCACACACAATAACCAACCAACCGAGATATCGGTGGAATGACTAACCATAATTATCTGTTCTCAAGAAAAGACAGAACACTGGTGCCAACAGTAATGAGTAAAGCAACCCGTAAATCATCCAAACCCTCGTGAGGGTTAAGACTATGCAGAGATAACAATAAGGAAATACGGATTCGCAAATAATATAAATCTTGAAAAGATTTCAGGAAAAGATGGAGGTAATTCATATCATATTAAATCAACTACCTGAAGTGACGAGTAATTCGTATATCACAGTTATACTTCTTCTATAAACAAAAAGGGAAGTTTACAGTTGTTCTATCAACGAGACCCATGAGAATCAGGATGGTCCAAGCACACCGTTAATTCCGGCACGGAGACCATCCAAAGGTCACATCCTAATACTCTGTACATAAAATAATAGCAAATAACGAAATAACATTTTTGCCTATTGTAGCGCACAGCTATACCATAGCGGATATTAACAACATAAATTCCAGAAAATAAATATCACAGATTAATAAACCTTGCCGAATGCTCGGAATCACATCGTTAAACTGAAAACATAGCACATTCTAGAACCAAAGGAATTTGAACGTCATATTATATACTGAATGTCAAAAAATACAACTGTCTATACATTTATCAGTGACAAAAATAGTATGTACAGACTAAATGTGCACGGCGTGGCCGACCGAGCCAGCGAGAATAGAATTTCAATTAACAATATCCTTACGGTAGGGAAACTTAGAATGTCGTTCTGGAAAACAACACTGAAATACTATATTTAACATCAGAAACCTCTGAGTTCCGTCCAGGCGCGGAAATACCGCTGCCCATAAGGACTTTTGAGGCCAGAACCCTGGCTGCAAGTTATGGGGGTCGCCTTAGACAAATATAGACCACAGGGAAACATCTTCCCATCAGGAAGTAGTGAAATTACCTGGCAGGAAAGGGGAAGAGTCATTATACATCTAATAGCAACCATATATTAAACCCTAAAGCAAGTTCTGCGGACTCACCTGTTGATACTGCGCGCGGAGCCGAAATGAAGGTGGCAGAAAGTCCATCGAATCCCTGTCAACAGAGTAATGAGAATAATGGTGAGCGCAATTCATAAAACCCTGTGGTAAACCCTTATTTAATAATGATGCAAGGAAAACAAAGGATACCTGTTAAAGTTTAATGATGCAAAGAAAACAAAGGATACCTGTTAAAGTTGTGCCGGAGCGAGATGCCACAGGTATTCGCCGTGTCTGGGCCCATCAATAACCAGGGTTTCACATCGAAGCCGACTACAAAAGTGGAAGGCAGACGGCCATAGTCGGACAGGAAATAACCGCGAAAAGAATGAACTATTAAGCATATAACATAAAACCCTAAAACCTCTGATAGCTGGCCAGCAATCTCCAACCGTCCGATTAAGGATGATGAACCTCTGCCGTGGATCTTGTCAATGATCCCGAGGAGATCACGACTGCCTGCAACATTAATGTCATTCACTGTATCCCAGAGACTGTAAGTCCAGTCGGATGGAATAATCCAGAGACGGCCCAGCTGTCACCTTCTCCGGCAAGGAAGGTTTACAACGTTATTGCTAAGTGTCCGATGGTTGCGTAGAATTGATGGCAACATTGATCCCTACGCCGCATTTAATTGCAAGGGTCATACATGAACGTTAGACTCTGTATTCGCGGAGGATTAATTAACACCTTATGAACCCTTGTTTATAATGTCAATTACATAACGATCGATCGATCACCGAATGGGTTCAAGGATTCAATGGTCGATAGACTATTGAATGGGGTCCAGTTAATTAATATTATGGACATGCATAAGGGTAAGTTGTATTAGTTAAAAGTATTGATTTATTTCACCTCTTGCTATGTGTGAAATTAACAATCAAAAATTTTATTTTACCCATGTATGGGTAAGTATTATTTAGGAACATGACATGTGGTATCAGAGCCCAGTTACAGAACTGAGGCCTCTGGGTAAAGACAGATGAATTCATAGAGACATTTTAAACAAAAAAAAAAAAAGATTATGGATCTTCTTTATCATTACCCATTCACCTTGTTTGAATGAAGTATAGGATCAGAAAGTTTAAGAAGCTACAGCATGAGGAGAGCAGATAACACAACTTGACAACCTATGATGGGACAGGGGGCACCTGGCCCCGAACATAATCCTGAACTGTGGGTGCAGCTTGGGGAAGAGGCCAGAGTTACAAATCAAGCCATCCTGGAAACAGTACAGGAACTTAAAAATGAGATGGCAAGGCTACGGGAAGACAATGCCAGACTTACAATGGAACAAGAAAGGATCCTGAAGAGTTTGTCTGATCGACAGAATCAACCACCAATTAATCCTAGCACTGAGCAGCCAAGGATGTCTGAAGAACAGAACCATCATATACCCCTTGAAGGATCAGAGGAACAAGAGGAACGTTCCGATAATGTAATTGAACAGCAAACTTCGAAAAGGCAAAGGGTGGAACTACAAGGGGAATTTCGCAAAATTAAACCACCACATTTTGACGGGGAACAAGAAGAAGCAGCTGAAGCATGGCTAATCAATATGAATAAGTATTTCTAGCTTTATGAATATGACCACAATCTTAAAGCACGATTGGCTATCTTTCAGCTACAGGGAAAGGCCACCTTATGGTGGGAAGAAATAAAAATCATAAAAGGAGTTACTGAACAAACTATTACTTGGGATAACTTTCAAAGATATTTTAAATAAAGGTATTTAACTGAACGCTTCTACGATGAAAAGGCAAGCGAGTTCCATGATCTGCGTTTGGGGCAGCAGACTATGGACGAATTTATCACCCGTTTTACTTCCTTACTCCGCTATGTGCCATACATAAGGGAAGAAAAGGCAAAGGTACAGAGATTTGTTAGCAGCTTACCGCCCTACATGCGAGAGAGGATTGAATTTGATAATCCAAAATCAATGGACGAGGTAATCCGTAAGGCCAGAATCTGTTATCAACAAAGGAAGAAAAAAGGGGAAGCTGCTGGCCGAAAATGGAATGAGAAAAAGAGCTTAAAGTCAATAGGATACAACAAAGGAAATCGTAACAGTGGAAGTAAAGGAAATGGTAAGGGACAAAATAGCAGAACCACAACAAGAACCACATCCAAATTTAGACCTACTAATGAGTCTAAAGTCACTGAACAGCATGCACGATTGGACAGCGAAGGTACAGTAAGACCCTCGGTGCAATGCTGGGGTTGTGCAAGACCCCATTACATCAAAAACTGTCCACAACGAAAGGGGACTGAACAATTATCTCAAATTCACGAAGCCTCAACAGTCGGCGAGATAGGACGCAGTGTACCCAGGATTAATGTGGCTTTGGAAGACCGTCAGGCGGAGTATCAGCCAACCATGGTCGAATTCGAAGGTAACATTTTAGACCTTACTGTCTCTGTTTTAATTGACCCTGGGGCTACACTAAGTTATGTAAGCCCAAAGGTGGTAGAACGTTGTAATTTACAATCTGTTAAGTTTAAAAACCCATGGCTGGTACAATTAGCTACAGGAGCCAAAAGACGAGTGACAGCTAAAATTAAGGACTGCTCTTTCACTATAGCAGGACAGCCAGTAACGACTGATTTAAACGTACTTCCCCTTGGCTCCTATGATATTCTAATTGGTATGGATTGGCTGGAAAAACACTGGTCATTAGTGGATTGTAAAACTAAAGTTATCTACTTTAGAGATCAGCATGGAAGCAGGAAAGAAATGCAAGGAATTAAACGACCTGTGCAAGTTTGACCAATAATAGCAAACCAGCTCGTAAAATGTATTCGGAAAGGGTGCCAGGTCTATGCCATTCAGGTGGGTTATGCAAATCCTAAAGATAAAACAGCTGTTCTGAATAATATCCCTGTGATTCAGGAATTCGCAGATGTATTTCCAGAAGAAATTCATGGGCTACCACCAAGAAGAAACATAGATTTTACCATTGAGTTGGTTCCGGGAGCAGCACCAGTGTCACGGGCACCCTATAGAATGAGTGTACCCGAACTGACAGAATTAAAAATGCAGTTGCAGGAGTTATTAGACAAAGATTATATACGTCCTAGTGTGTCCCCATGGGGAGCCCCAGTACTATTTGTCAAGAAAAAGGACGCAACTCTCCGGATGTGTATAGATTATCGACAGTTAAATAAGTTGACCATTAAGAATAAATATCCTCTACCTCGGATCGATGAACTATTCGATCAAGTAAAAGGTGCGACGGTGTTCTCTAAAATCAATCTGCGATCAGGTTACCATCAGATCCGAATTAAAGAAGAAAATATCGCTAAAACAGCGTTTAGAACAAGATATTGTCATTATGAGTTCGTGGTGTTGCCGTTCGGACTGACCAATGCCCCTGCAACTTTCATGTGTTTAATGAACAGTATTTTCCATCGTTATTTGGACAGATTTGTGCTGGTATTTATTGACGACATACTAATATACTCTCGCACAATGGAAGAACATCATGAACATCTTAGAATGGTGTTACAGACACTTCGAGAACATCAGCTATACGCAAAGTTTAGTAAGTGTGATTTCTTTAAAGAAGAAATCCAATATTTGGGTCATGTAATTACTAAGGATGGGATCGCAGTAGACCCGGAAAAGATAAATGCCATAATGGAGTGGCCTGTACCAAAAGATGTGGCAGATGTTCGATCCTTTATGGGGTTGGCTGGTTATTATAGGAGGTTTGTAGAAGGCTTTTCTAGAGTAGCATATCCTATTACCTCATTGCAGGAAAAGGGAAAAGCATTTCATTGGACCACAAACTGCCAGAAAAGTTTTGAACGATTAAAACATCTACTCACTACAGCACCTATTTTGAGTATAGCCGATCCTGAAAAAGATTACGTAGTGTGTACGGACGCAAGCAAAGAAGGAGTAGGTGGAGTCCTGATGCAAGAAGGCAAGGTGATTGCATACGAGTCTCGAAAGTTAGAAGAGCATGAGCAGAAATACTCTGCTTATGATTTGGAATTGGCTGCCGTCATTCATGCCTTAAAAATGTGGCGGCATTATCTGGTGGGCAGAAAATTCTTGCTGCTTACCGATCATCATAGTTTAACCAACTATTTCAGCCCGCCCACCTTAAATGCTAGACAAGCACGGTGGGTAGATTTTTTAAGTGGCTTTGATTTTGAGATTAAACCTCTGCAAAGAAAAGAAAACCGGGTAGCAGATGCTTTAAGTCGGAAAATACAACATTTATATGAAATTTCCATTAGTGGATGGAAGAATCCCTTCTTAGAGAAGGTGAAGGAAGCCTCAAATCAAGATATTGAATATCAGCAGCTAAAGCTGCAAATACAACAATCCGTCAACACGGCAGACCAACAAGAATATGAGGTAGATGATGCTGGAATGATATATTTCAAACGAAGATTATACATACCAAACCAAGACTAAATTAAAAATCTGATTATGGATGAATTCCATATCAGCCATTATGCGGGACACCCAGGATACCAGAAAATGATTACCGCAATCCGGAAGGAGTACTTCTGGCCAGGAATGAAGAAGAACATTGCCGAGTACTTGGCACGATGTTTAGAATGCCAGCAGATTAAAGCAGAGCACCAACATCCAGCAGGATTTCTCCAACCATTACCTATCCTAGAATGGAAGTGGGAAGTCATTTCCATGGATTTTATCACAGGTTTGCCTAAGACAAAAAGAAACAACGATTCTATTATGGTGGTAGTAGACAAGTTAAGTAAAGCTGCACATTTTATACCTATACAATCCACATACAAAGCTATACAGATTGCTCATATTTTTATGCAGCATGTATTTAAGTTACATGGGCTTCCAAAAACGATAATTTCCGATCGTGATGTGAAGTTCACATCAGCCTTTTGGAGGACACTATTCGCTGATTTAGGAACCCAATTAAATTTCAGCACAGCATACCATCCTCAGACTAATGGTCAAACGGAACGAGTGAACCAAGTGGTGGAAGACATGTTAAGGGCTTATGTTATGCAGCAACCCACGCTGTGAGAGGAATATTTACATCTGGTGGAATTTGCGTATAACAATGGGTATCATACCTCTACGCAGATGAGCCCATTTGAAGTCATGTATGGTCGAAAATGCCGTACACCCTCTAGCTGGGGAGGACCCGAAGATAAATTGAGTCTAGGACCTGAGATGCTTAAGGAAATGGAAGACATGGTAAAAAGAGTGCGCGTTAATTTGAGAGCTGCTCAAGATAGACAGAAAAATTTTGCTGATCGGAAAAGAAGGTTCAAGGAGTACCAAGTTGGGGACCATGTTTATATCAGAATTCAAGCTAAAAGGAGTACCTTACAGTGGAGTGGTTGTGCCAAATTGGCACCACGATATTGTGGACCCTTTCAAGTCTTGGCCAGGATTGGACCGGTGGCTTACCAGCTTGCCTTGACAAGTCACATTCGGGTCCACAATGTGTTCCATGTCTCAGTTCTAAAGAAATATGTCTATGACCCTAAGCATGTAATCCGATGGCAAGATATTTAGGTGGGAGTTACTACTACAATAAACCTGTTAATTCAATGCTGAAAGAAAAACTAACTTAAGAAATTGTGCAATGCAGGTCGAACCGGAAGGAGAGGTTCTGGTCGAACCTCTGAACATCCTCGACCAGAGAGAAGTGCAGCTGCGGAAACGAGTTATTACCCAAGTTAAGATACAATGGCGACATTATGGACCTGAGGAGGCCACTTGGGAGGATGAAGAACTAATGAGGAAAACTTATCCAGCTTTGTTCATGGCTGGAAGACACCGAGACGGTGTCCAATCTCAGGGGGAGGAGATGTAAGGACCGGATAATTTACGGGAATAAATCTTCTGTTTTACCATTGTAAGTAAATATGGAACAGAGATTATTATTTTTGTTGTGAAAAATGATTTGAATATTATTAATTCAAAATGAGAATACAAATTGAGTGATTACACATAATACTTTCTATGAGGAAGTTATTCTCTTTTCTTGCCAGTTAATAAGCAGTTGCTAACAGGGAAAAAAAACCCTAACTATTTTCCTATTTCTTTAGAAAAGGAAAAGGAAAAGACCCAGGTTGTTAAGGAACAAACGGGGAAAAGAAGGCAAAAAGAAAAGAAAGGAAGAAGGTGCTAAGTCTGGTAAGGACCAGATAGCACAGGCACAAGTTGTGTAATATTTTTGCTGAAGACAGTGGTCTGGCAAAAGAGCTTGGGGGGAGATTTAGTCTGGTGGACTAAATCTCATGGTTGGGAGGAGAACAAGCCACAAAGTAAGTTCCTCCATGTTGGAGAGGGACAAGAGATTGTGACAATAGCAGTACAGGTAAGTACAGTTATTTGTTTATAGTCTAAGATGCATTCCTGTTATAGAAACATTAATCGATCTGTAAGTCAGAATATAGATTGAACAGAAAGATAATCTCAGCCTGTTAAAAGAAAACAAGCATCTAATGCTAGAACGCAGGAATGAATTATAAATACAGTAAAATTAATTAAAAATCACTAAACAACAACCGAGTAGGAGTGCTGTATGAACTCGGTCGATTCTCAGCAGTACCAGAGATTCAAGAAAACGGATTTATCATTATATATCTTTTACGGAATGATATGATGTATATATTATTATTATTATGCATATAACAGCAGTATAACGATACAACGACAAGTAGGAAATCGGGACAATATGCGCAGGCAATACTGTAAATCATATGAACATTTATATAATGTCAGAGGACAACAAAATAAGGTGTGTATTGTCCGCACACAATAACCAACCAACCGAGATATCGGTGGAATGACTAACCATAATTATCTGTTCTCAAGAAAAGACAGAACACTGGTGCCCACAGTAATGAGTAAAGCAACCCGTAAATCATCCAAACCATCGTGAGGGTTAAGACTATGCAGAGATAACAATAAGGAAATACGGATTCGCAAATAATATAAATCTTGAAAAGGTTTCAGGAAAAGATGGAGGTAATTCATATCATATTAAATCAACTACCTGAAGTGACGAGTAATTCGTATATCACAGTTATACTTCTTCTATAAACAAAAATGGGAAGTTTACAGTTGTTCTATCAACGAGACCCATGAGAATCAGGACGGTCCAGGCCCACCGTTAATTCCGGCGCGGAGACCATCCAAGGGTCACATCCCAATACTCTGTACATAAAATAATAGCAAATAACGAAATAACATTTGTGCCTATTGTAGCGCACAGCTATACCATAGCGGATATTAACAACATAAATTCCAGAAAATAAATATCACAAATTAATAAACCTTGCCGAATGCTCGGAATCACATCGTTAAACTGAAAACATAGCACATTCCAGAACCAAAGGAATTTGAACGTCATATTATATACTGAATGTCAAAAAATACAATTGTCTATACATTTATCAGTGACAAAAATAGTATGTACAGACTAAATGTGCACGGCGTGGCCGGCCGAGCCAGCTAGAATAGAATGTCAATTAACAATATCCTTACGGTAGGGAAAATCAGAATGTCATTCCGGAAAACAACACTGAAATACTATATTTAACATCAGAAACCTCTGAGTTCCGTCCAGGCGCGGAAATACCGCTGCCCATAACGACTTTTGAGGCCAGAACCCTGGCTGCAAGTTATGGGGGTCGCCTTAGACAAATATAGACCACAGGAAAACATCTTTCCATCAGGAAGTAGTGAAATTACCTGGCAGGAAAGGGGAAGAGTCATTATACATCTAACAACAACCATATATTAAACCCTAAAGCAAGTTCTGCGGACTCACCTGTTGATACTGCGCGCGGAGCCGAAAGGAAGGTTGCGGAAAGTCCATCGAATCCCTGTCAACAGAGTAACCAGAGTAATGAGAATAATGGTGAGCGCAATTCATAAAACCCTGTGGTAAACCCTTATTTAATAATGATGCAAGGAAAACAAAGGATACCTGTTAAAGTTTAATGATGCAAAGAAAACAAAGGATACCTGTTAAAGTTGTGCCGGAGCGAGATGCCACAGGTATTTGTCGTGTCTGGGCGCATCAATAACCAGGGTTTCACATCGAAGCCGACTACAAAAGTGGAAGGCAGACGACTATAGTCGGACAGGAAATAACCGCGAAAAGAATGAACTATTAAGCATATAACATAAAACCCTAAAACCTCTGATAGCTGGCCAGCAATCTCCAACCGTCCGATTAAGGATGATGAACCTCTGCCGTGGATCTTGTCAATGATCCCGAGGAGATCACGACCGCCTACAACATTAATGTCATTCACTGTATCCCAGAGACCGTAAGTCCAGTCGGATGGAATAATCTAGAGACGGCCCAGCTGTCGTCTTCTCCGGCAAGGAAGGTTTACAACGTTATTGCTAAGTGTCCGATGGCTGCATAGAATTGATGGCAGCGTTGATCCCTACGCCGCATTCAATTGCAAGGGTCATACATGAACGTTAGACTCTGTATTCGCGGAGGATTAATTAACACCTTATGAACCCTTGTTTATAATGTCAATTACATAACGATCGATCGATCACCGAATGGGTTCAAGGATTCAATGGTCGATAGACTATTGAATGGGGTCCAGTTAATTAATATTATGGACATACATAAGGATAAGCTGTATTAGTTAAAAGTATTGATTTATTTCACCTCTTGCTATGTGTGAAATTAACCATCAAAAATTTTATTTTACCCAGGTATGGTTAAGTATTATTTAGGAACATGACAATTTCAAACATTAAAATTCCACGGAACAAACCACTAAATGGTGATTTGACAGTCGAGCGTTTCATTTCACTAAAAACAAGATTTTGAAGAATTTTAATTAGATTTTTTTCAGTGAGGATCCAGCGGGCCACAGGCCAAACGTTTGATTTATTAAAAAAATAGGTGATGTGAACTCTGAATGACCTGCAAACAATACCTGGGCGGCCACTTGAAGCAGAGGTTCGTTGAGATTGGTGTTCCCGGGGACTTCAGTCTCACCTTGCCTGCAGAGGGGTGGGGCCTGTGACATCGGAATTGTTATTGGAAAAAAAGATATTAATCGTTGTTTTTTATTTTATTTGAAGCATTGGGTACATGAAACCACATTAACATTGTGGTTGTGTTAGTTATTTTAGAAATGAGATGTAATTATCAATAAAAAGTGTAATTCTTAATTATAATAATTTAGTAAATTGAATAAAATATTTTTTTAATTATAATAATTTAGTTAATTGAATAAAATATTTTTTTTTTAAGTAAAATTATGAAATTTTAATAATTAATATTAACCAATTTAAACATTTTTTAAATTTTATTTATTTTTTAAAATAGATTAATATAAATTTAACCAAGTAAATATAAAGTGTATATATTTTTTAATTTTTATTAAAAATAAATATAATTAAAGAAAATAATATTATAATAAAAGAGTATGTTTAGTGTGATTGTTTGAATTTTTTGATTGTAAATTTGGGAAAACAATTGTGGTCAAATCTTGATTGCATATATAGATTTAGCATTCTCAAAAATTTCTCCAGTGCTTTGTTTGTGAAGAGTTCACCTATCAAACTTATGAGTTCAATGAAAGTTCCCCTGTCAAACTTGTGATTTCAATGAATCTGTGAAGAGTTCACCAGTGAAACTTGTGATTTCAATGAATCCATACCAGATTCTAGACAAATTAAATCAAAAATAAATTAGGAAACTTTCCAAAAAAATCACACTTGAACAAGTAATAAATTAGAAAAATGGTTTAATCCCTACCGAGTTCTAAACAAATTAGAACGGAAAATAAACTCGGAAACTTTCCAAAAAATTAAACTTAAACAAATAATAAATTAGATAAATGGTTTAGATAAATAGTTCTTTCAAATCAATCAAATCAAAGAAATACTTTAAAAAAGTGAACTTTAATTAAATATAAAGAATCAAAAAAATATATTACTTAATTATTAATTTATAAACAATAAAAAAATTTACTACTTAATTAACAAGGCCACGTAGCTAGCGTTCCCTGCAGTTTAGTTTAATTTAGCTACTAATTGATTTTGTATTGCTATGATGTAATTAACTTTGGTTAAATGTAATTAGAACACTAGGATCCTCCCATGTCGATGAGCCTGAGCAATAAGGGATCATTCTAACAGGTTGCATAGAAATTGAAACCTCCATGTTAAAGGCATATCTAAGAATTGTACTAACACGTCGCATAGAAATCAAAGCCTCCATGTTAAATTCATATCCAAGAATACTTACGTTTGATAAGAAAAAATTGCCTTCAAGGACTATGTATTTATCAACCATATGAATACACAATATATTTAATTAAGTCAGCATATGTTTGATAATTTTATTTTTCCTTCATTTTTGTATTTTTCCTTAATATGAGTTGTATGCATTTATCAACCATATGAATACACAATATATTTAATTAAGTCAGCATATGTTTAATAATTTTATTTTTCCTTAATATGAGTAGTAGGTAAAGGACAGAACAAAAATGGGTAATTTGCAGCTACATTTTTTCCTTCAAATGTTAGATAATCCATGAAATGGTAATTGTATGTATTATATGTTCTAATTTCAATGTTAAATTTATTCTTTTGGAACGCATTTTGTCTCTACTAATGTTGGTGACCAAAATCATGGACCATTGATTCATAGAGAAATCATCTATGAATCAATGCATTAGATGGTCATTAAATTATGTCCCTTATAGTCAAGGATATGCTTGTTTTTTTAGCTAGGGTTTTCATGTTCTACACATGATTAATGAATTCTAAGCTGTTAAATAAATGTATACATTGCATGCTAAGGCCTAAGATTATGTTTTAATGGTTGAACATATGTAGAATAAGTAGAACCATTAATATCAAAGAAAATAGAGGCAGAGCTTCCCTTCTGTTTTGCTACCCGAAGGGTACCATTACCACTTAAAAGAGCATTGAAAATTTTCCTTAAACTGGCCAACATAGCCCATTTCACACTGAAAGGGTAGTATCTCATCATTGATTTCAAAGTAAGGTTTGTAATTTTTTTCTACATTTATTGGTTTTCCTTTTCATACTTCCATTATAAATTGCTTACCCTAATTCGAATGAAAATTCTAGTTATTTATAATAAAAAATTGTAAAGGTAGCCAATCACCTAAATGTGATTAGACACACCAAGGTAAAATCATTTTCGAGGGTTGAATTGTGAGAATTTATAGTAAATGGAGAATGTGAAAAAAGCTTCCCACAAGCTTTCAACAGAGTGCGTGCCTTGAAAAATCTAGACCTCCAAAAACAACCAACTACACCACAAATGTTGAATAATGGTAAAGCCACAACCATGTAGCATCGTGTCAAGAGAAACATCATAGAAAGAATATAAAGGCAACATGCAAAGGGTAGCAAAGCAGATCAAGAAGCCTCGGGAAGGCGTTGAAACAGTTTTGATGAGCATTGATATATATCTATATATTATATATATATATATAATATATATATAATTATATAATATAATAATATATAATATATATATATATATATATATTTTAAAGATGAAATATTAATTGTTTGGCATTAATCTTGACTTGAGGTACATCATTAATCAAATTCGTTGCGAAATATACTACATTTGTACATTGTTTCGTAACTTTAATTACCACTTACCTTGAAATGAAGTCCTAGAAAAAGAACTGTTGAATGGAATCGAAAAGTAAACATCTTTATGTGAGTGGAGACAAGCCAACTATTCTTCTTTAAAGACCAAGTGTACAGTTTCAAGTTTGTGATTTGCATGAACAACACAAGTGTCCTAAATTCTTTGCAAAATATACTATAGTTGTACTTTGTTTCATAAGTTTAATTAACACTTACCTCGAAATGAAGACCTAGAAAAATAACTGTTGAATGGAATCAAAAAGTAAACATCTTTATGTGTGTGGAGATGAGCCAATTGTTCTTCTTTCAAGACTAGGTGTACAGTTTCAAGTTTGTGTTTTGCATGAGCAACACAAGTGTCCCAGGTTATCCACAACCCTGATTAGTAGCGGCTACGTCGATTGATTTGAATGCTTTTCTATATTGATGAAATCCGAAATTTGCTATTTAGGAGCTCAGCCTTGCTGCCAGTGATTGTTAAGCAACAGTAGCAGATACATCTAGAATGCATTAACAGTCAAGCTCATCTTCATCAATATTTCTTAAATCAATGGAGAGACAGAGCTTGAACACTTAAACCATGCGGTTATTTTGTTGAAGAAGTTGAAATTCTCATGTTATCAGGCTGGTAAGCCTGCTCATCTTGTCTGGATTTTTCTACATCCAATGCTTCCTACTCTAATCTTTCTACCGAATGTAAGATCTAGTACTGCAAATTATTTGACAGGAGAGTTACCTTCGTGTCTAATGCCCAAGTCCAGTCAGAGGACTGTTAAGTTCGCAAGAAATTGTCTAGTGACCAATGTGCAACCTTAGTAGGATTATTACTATTGCTAGGTTGCGGAGGCTGTTGATGTGTCCAAGGAGGATCCTAGAACCGATAAAAAGAAAAACATTTTAATTGGGATTGTGGGGACAACCGTTGGAGGGGTGGCAACTTTAGTACTTTGTGTGGTTTTGGTGTTGCTTAGAAAGTCACGATATAAGAAGGCAATTAAACAGAATCAATCAAGAAAACTAGTGCGAGAATGTGCTAAGAAGGCAATTAAGCAGAATCAATCAAGAAAACTAGTGCTAGAATGTGCTTCGAATGACATATCATCAGAATTGCTTGTTAATGCAAGTGAGTTGTTTTATTTAAAGTTTTTATATGCGTCTGTTTTTGTCTTTACTTTTTGGTGATTAAATTTTCGAAACTGGTTTTGATATGGTATTTCTGTTCGCCACTGGTATGTACTTTGTGTGTCAAGTAATTCAGCTCACTTATACTTCGCAGTGTAAAATATATGCAAAAGAAATTTGTTTTAATGTGGGAAAATTATTAGCCAGTATATGGTGAGAATTGACTTGAGATACTCTGCATACTCTGGAATATTGGACACCACCATTATGTAAAAGATGGGGACACTAAAAAAATCTTGTCTCTCTAGGTCCTCACGAAATGTCTAAATCAAAATCAAACATTGGCCATAAAACCGGTTGATATCATAAATACGAGAAAGTTTGAAATTAAATGTTACCCCAAGGAGTGAGCTAAAGCTGCATATCATCTTAAAAATGTAAAAAAAAAACAAATTTTATAACTACCTTCCATATAGTGCCCATGGTACCACCATTGCAGCTCATTTATGATTTGTTTTCATTAAAAAAACTTGCACCAATATTGCAGTAGAGACATATAATGAATGTATTTCATATTAGGTTAATTGCATGCTTCTTTTTCATGAAAGTTTAAATTTGTGTTGATTCATCCATGGTTGTTGCTTGTTGTAAAAAAATTGGATATCCATAAAATTAAGGGACTTCATGTTAGAAAACAAAACTCATATCCTCAAATTTATGACTAAGAGTTTAAATCGAATCGAGTCAAAGGATGTGCACTGTCAATTGTTGTTTCGAGCTTGTCAAAGGCTCTGGATCACTATCCTCTTTTCTTATGTGCTACCTAGCCAAAAGCTATGTGATGGTAAATGAATCACTAAAATTTCTTCTTATTTGCTATTCAACAAAAAGCTCTTTGATGTTAAATGGATCATAATCCTTTCTTTTATGTGCTACTCGGCTAAAAACTCTCTGATGGTAAACACCTAAAACCTTTTTTGCTGCTTCTAGTTTTTTACAACCTGTGACCATGTTTCTCTGTTTTTGTCTTTCATATGTCACATATTTTACAGAGCTATAATATAAAACAAAAGAAGCTTCATAAATGAACCCACAATGCAAAAGACTCTAAGTCACTTTTGAATTTTCTATTAAATAAAATGAGTGCTTACTTTTGAATTTTCTATTAAATAAAATGAGTGCTTACCACATTCTTGCTCACCGTCGCTTTCAACATCGCTTTCAACTTTTCTGTTCAAATACATAGCCAAAGAGGGATGGGATATAAAACCAAAAAGACTTCATAAATAACCCACAATGGAAGAGGCCATGCATCTCTTTTTTTTTGGTTAAATAAAATGAATGCTTACAGGATTTTTTTCAGTCGCTGCTAAATAAAGTTAACGCTTAGCAGATTCTTTCGGCTTGGAATGGAATGTTCACCAATTCCTTTTGAGCATGGTTTTCTCTCAGCCAACAATACATATACCTAAATGGGAGGAACCATAAACAGTGATCCAGAGGCAATAAAGAGCATAAAAAGTGATCCAGAGGCAATAAAGAGCAAAGAAGTGCATTTATGAGTAATGTACCTCAATTAATTGGCATTCTATGTATTTGGATAGAACATTAACGTGGCCATACGATTAAGTTAATAATTGTTCCCTTCAATGCTCTGAAATACATTGGGAGAATCACTTCATTAAAGCTGGAAATCTTCTAAGGGCACTGCATCATTAGATTTCTAACTCTTTGTACCAAATCTGTTTAGGAGAATCATTTCATTAAAGCCTGAAATCTTTATGATAATATAGGTTTTGAACTGTTTTTTCATGCTAATTTTGTAGCTAGCGATTTCATTGATTTGCTTCAATTGTTGCTAAGGAGGCGCAACGATTTAATCGGGTAACTTTCGAACTCTTTTTTCGTGCTATATTCGTAGCTATCAGATTTCATTGATTTGCTTCATTTCTTACTAAGGAGGCGCGGCTATTGAAGATGGTCTGGATTGGTTGTGCGGAAGTTATATTGAAGTTGCATTTAATCAGTGAATTGATTACCTTGAAAGACAACTTGCAGCTGAAATCTATCTCGATGCTCGGAACTTGATTCACAATAACCGACATCAATGACAATTAATTGCTTCATAATCGATGATATGATTTCATACATTGCAGATTCAATTTTATATCTTATATAACTTTTATATAACCTTTTTTAATTGTACTAAAGATTAACTTCATAGTAAGAAGCAATAAAGTCTAACGTATATAAAATTTATGCATATTTAAATAGGTAGCTATTGAAACATATATTTATTTATTTGTAAATAGTTATAAAAATTATTTATAATAAAATGTCATGTCACTTATTTATTTATTTGTAAATAGTTATAAAAATTATTTACAATAAAATGTCATGTCACTTATTTATTTATTTGTAAATAGTTATAAAAATTATTTATAATAAAATGTCATGTCACTTATTTATTTATTTGTAAATAGTTATAAAAATTATTTACAATAAAATGTCATGTCACTTATTTATTTATTTGTAAATAGTTATAAAAATTATTTACAATAAAATGTCATGTCACTTATTTATTTATTTGTAAATAGTTGTAAAAATTATTAACAATAAAATGTTATGTCACTTATTTATTTATTTGTAAATAGTTACAAAAATTATTTACAATAAAATGTCATGTCACTTATCATTTTCTACATGGTGCAAATGAGTTGTCATTATTTAATGAGGAATATGAAGTAATCATTACTAAATAACAATCCCTCTCTTCTGCACCAATAAGAAATTAAAATAAATTATTTGTAAGTTCTAATGTCCACTTTATATGTTATTCACAAATTTTTAGTCAACATAAATTTAGTTGAAGGGTCAACGTATTTTTCAATACATTATACCCTAGCCTGCAGCAGGGATAATAATTGGTATTTCCTTTTTTGTGTTCTATACCCAATATTCAACCTTTATTGTCATGTTGTCAATTTACTTCATGTTAAATGGTGTCAACACACAAAGATTTGTAATTTGTTATAGAGATGGGTCAAAGTGGTTTTTCCTTGAAGCATTCTAGTTGTTTCTCCAACAAACTTTTTCGTCTACTTCACCCATTCCCTTTCTTGAAACTATAACTAGAAACTTAGAATTTCGCATACTTCACCCATTCCCTTTGCCTTGAAACTATAACTAGAAACTTAGAATTTGACACCCTACAAATCTATAATTCTAAATCTTCTTTATATAATATAATATTTTATGAAGATTTTAGGCTTTCAAGGAGATAACCAAAGTTTTATCATGGTTTTCTTAGATTATTTATGTTTCACCATGGAATTTTTTTTAACGATTCAACATTTTACACATCAAATCTATGGCAGTTTAAGGCACAATTTTATTTCTTTTATTAAGCATTTTTTGTGTCTGAATATTTCCTCAGCGTTAAACAAGGGTTATGATAAGAAAAAGGTGATTTCTTCTAGTGACATCATTCTTGTTGTGGCAAAAATATTTTCTAAGAGACTATATTGAAAAATTGAACAAATAGACAATTAAATGGCTCGAAATTAAAACATACAAATAATTACATTAATTATATGCAATTCGACTTTTAAATGCCTATAGGCCCTAAGGGTTTGAACATAAGCTCTTATACCATATGTAAAGACTCGAAATTAAAATATACAACTAATAACATCAATTATGTGATTAATAATCAACACACAAACTATTCAACTAATTTGCATAGAATTTTTTAAAAACCACCATAAAAACAAATAAAAACAAAAATAACAAAAAAACAAAAACAAAACAAAACAAAAAACAAAACAAAACCAAAAAAAAAAAAAAAAAAAACTTACTTGTAGCGACAATATACCTTACTCATTATTTCAGAGTTGTAACACTATTTGAATCCCCATGAACACAACAAAGTTTTGGGGACGAATCTCCACCCAATTGTAGGTTTAGTTGAACAAACCTTTCTACAATTGGCTACCCCTGAGTCCTCAATCAACAACTACTACCTAGGAGTCCTTTGTCTCACAACATTGTCTTTCCTTGGAATGAATAAATAAATGTTTCTCATCTCCCTTTTAGCCATTAAATAGAAACAACTATTCCAAAAATGGAAGGGAATCTGCATGCACACAATCCATGTGTCAATATGCCAACTTTTATTTGTCTTAAGTTTTACTCAACTCAACATCTTGATTATTTTATTCCTTTTTACTTTTTGCTAACGTTACTTATTCATTTTATTTTTATAGTTTATTTTAATATATATTTATTTAAAAGCTTTAGTTTTATTATTTATTATTTTATTTATTAGTTATTTATTATATTTTCTTATTTTTTTTATTTTATTTTTGTAAGTTTGGGGTGGGACTCTCCGATTTACATGTCCATTAAGTACCCCTCAGCAGGGGAAGGGTAGCCCAAGATTTGAACCCAAGACTTCCGGTTCGGTGAGACTTCATTTTCCACGGCCCTTGCGCGCTGAGCTACCCCATGTGGACATATTTTTCTTATTTATTTATTATATATTTTCTATTATTGTATTTATTTTGTTATTTGTTATTTATTATTTATTGTTTTATTTATTTATATATTAATATCATTTCATTTATTATTATTATTTGTTGATTTATTATTATGGGGCATTACAACATGATTACACAATAGTGTGGGTGCAAATGGAGGTCAATTTGAAGGAAGACATTCTTGAGGACCTTGAGTTATGTTATCAAGGTTGCTCATAGAACCAGTTTATTAACTATTGGAATATTCCCTTCAAGTGTTATGCCTACCACAAGGTAGGTTACCTAGTCAATACTTACGCATTAATATCGGAAATCTCCAGCCACAAATAAGAAATGGGTTAAAAAATAACCTATAGGTAACTCTCTGGTGTAGATCAATAATTTACAGATTGATAAGGCCCCTCTTCATCCACAAGGTGAAGGGACAACATGTGGTTGAAGAACCATTGGTTAGATCTCAGACAACGGTCTCAAGTAAGCTTCCCTCAATCGTCCCCAACTTTCTTGTCACTAATACATCTAATATTGAGGTGAATAAAGATGAATTTTTTTGTGAAAATAAATTGGATATTTCAGCCATCCCTTCACCATTTTATGAGTCTCCCATGTATACTTCTCCTATCATTTCTCGCTCGACGAAGATTCCTTCTCCTCTGATCAACTATTATGAGTCATCTTATTTGGTGTCAATTTATTTAGTTCGAAATTATGATCAAATTCATCCCAAGGTTAGATACATTAAATCCTCCTTTGAATCTTCTTAAGTCAAGAGGAATATGTACCCTCTCCACCCTTGCATTGGCCGCTTAGAGGAAGCTCCTATAAGAGGAGGTGTAGCAATGAACTCACCTATTGTAGGACAAGTAGGCAGAAAATCCAAACTTTCTAAAGCTAAAAAAATGGCACTTGAGGATATTCAAAGAGGAAAATTGGTCGCCATTAATAGGGAGGCTTAGAGTGAAAGGCCACAGTAGGGGAACCAAATGAAATTCACATCCCTAAATTTTCCGAGTGTTTGGGAGCACCCCCAAAAGACTCGCCCTCAAGAGGCTTATCCACAAAAATAAACTCGATGTTATCATGATTCAAGAATCCATGTCCAATGGACCCAAAGCTAAAGATATTATGTCTCCATGGTTATGTAACTAGTCTTTCCTTACTGTTGACTCACAAGGCCAATTTGGTGGTCTAGTCACTGCATGGAACCCTTCTTTCATCATCCATTCATCAATGTTAACATTGTGATATATTCTCATTGATCTGGAGACTCGTGAACTTTGTCTCAAGATTAAACTTTTAAATTTTTATAGACCATCTGCAGATTGCTGGCCCTTTTGGAATAGTTTGATCAATTAGGGTTCTCCCAACGTTTATCCTTTAGTCCCAGAAGGAGATTTGAATTTTACAATCTCTCTTAGGAAATTTTTGGGCATTGCTGTGAGAAAGGACCCATAGGAAGATGTTTTCACTCATATCATTAGATCCTCCAACCTCGTCAATCTTGAACCTATAAATATCCCTCCCACTTGGAGGAATTCCAAAACCATATAGGACGCCATATCCAAAAGGTTAGATCACTTTCTTATGTCATATTCTTTATTTTCTTCGACTTTAAAAACTAAATATTCGGTGGAAGATGGTGGTCTATTATATCATTATCTGATCTTCCTTAAGACCACTTATTTAATCACGTATGGCTCTACAAAGAGGAATATATCAATTTATTCGAATACTTTTGGGTTCCTCTTAATTCATCTCATGATGGCTCCTATATGTTTCAAATGGCAGAGAATTTGAAACTTATTAAAAATAAATTCAGAGAGTGGGTGAAGGAATACAATTCAAAGGTGGAGGCTGACCTTAAACACTTGGAAAATCATATTCATGGCATATTTTCATCAAACCCTGTAGGTACATTCTCCGTAGATGTCATTGAAAATTTGTGCAATTTGGAATGTAGAAAGAGAGAGCTTCTCGCCAGAGAGGAGAAAACTTGGTGCATAAGAAGTGAGGCAATATGGCTTTAGGAGGGAGATAATAATACGAAGCTTTTTCATAGTTATGCAAACATGAGAAAAATCATAAATACAATGTGGCCTATCAAGGATGAGAATGGGTCATATTTCTCTTCTTTCTAGGACATTTCTAGATCGAAACAAATCATTTTAAATATATCTTCTCCTAACCTGATGGTTGTCCGATCCAAGAAATGTTGGAGACATTATCTTTATTTCCTCATGCCATCTCTGAGGAAATGAATGAATCTTTGTTTTTTGATGTTTCAAAGGATGAAATTTTGTCCACAATCACAAGCATGCAAAAAGGGAAATTTCTCGGCATGGATGTATTGACGGTTGAATTTTTCTCTTAGTTTTACGATCTCATCAAAGAGGATCTTCTTAAGGTAATTATAAAGTCACAAACATTAGATAGGGTTTGGGGGGCTTTGAATTCTACTTTCATTTCAATTATTCCAAAATTCCATACTGTCGCATCATTAGACGACTTTCATCCCATATCATGTTGTATTTCAATCTATACACTAATTACTAAAACCATTTCCAATTATTTAAAGCCAATTCTTAGGGAAATTATCTCATAAGAGAAAATTAGGTTTATCCAAAATAGACAAATTCATGATGTGGTTTCATTAGCCCAAGAAACTCTCCATTCTATGAAGACTAAGAACCTTAGCATAGAAACCATTAAGATAAACCTCTCCAAAGCATATGACATAGTTAATTGGGTGTTCATAACGTTTGTGTTGATTCAACTTCGAATGAATCTTAAGATGGTTAATTGGATCATGGGATGTATTAATTTGGAAAGTTTTTTTATTCTGATCAATGGTCATCCCTCCCCATTTTTAATGCCTCTATAGGACTTAGACAGGGATGTCCTTTCTCAACACCCCCCACCTCTTTCTTCTAGTTGCGGAAGCTCTCAATAGAATTATATACATTATTCCATTGATAAAGGAGAGATCAAAGGGACCAACATCTCTAATATTGTCGCCATATCCCATCTCCTTTTTCTGGATGACGTTTTCCTTTTCATTTCAAGCAACAATTTATATTTTCAAGCTCTAAAGCACATTCTATATTGGTTCTTCCTGATTACAGGAATGGTCATTGATTTTCAAAAATCTTGTTTGATCCTTCACAATCTATTAGGTTTCTCTTCCACTTGCATTCACATATCTTCCAGTGTCAAGCCAAAACCATTTATGAATGTGTCAAATTCTTAGGCTTTATGTTAAAAGCTAATGATTATAGATATGAGGACTAGCTTTGGCTTTATAAAAAGGTGGAAAAGTGCATTGTTGTATGGACAGGTTGGCTTATATCCATAGGTGGGTGCCTAATATTGGTTAAATCAGTCCTTGAAAGCATTCTAGTATATTAGACATCGATTTATCTGGTCCCAAAAGGAATACTCAATAATATAAAAAATATTAGTTTCAGGTTTATGTGGATAGGTAAAGCTAACTCAAAAGGGATTCCTCTTGTTTCCTAGGCCTTTGTAGCAAGACAAATATATTTGGGGGCATTTAGGCCTCAAGAACAAGGGTTGAGGTAGTATTTGGCATTTCTCCAACAATGCCTCCCTTTAGGTCTAGTCTCAGTAGTCCAAGTATTTAGGGAATAAATCCTTGTTGGAATAGTATAGCAATTTGAACAAATATTGTAAAAGTGCTTCCATTGTATGAAGAGCCCTTATTAAATCATTTCCTTTTGTTGAATATTGGGTGGTATGGTGAGTTGGGAATGTATATTTTATTCAAGTAGGAATGGATCCTTGGGTTGGAGCTAGTGAGAGCTTCAGACTATCCCAAAATTGCATTCATTTGCTAAGAGTTGTAGGGATAATTTTTTTAGCAAACATGAAGTCTCAATCTGATATTCCATTAGGAAGACAAGATTGGAAATCGACAGAATACCTGCCTCTCCCTGAGATGGAAGCTACAAAATAGAATGATTATGTAAGGATGTTGGTTTCCTCCGTTATTCGTCTAGTTGAATGCAACCTAGATCATTTAATTTGATTGAAAAATCCCACTTATGGGGAATACACAACCAAGATAGACTACAAGGCCTTCCTTGAAAATACTATTGAACAACCCCATAGGTGGTGGTGGCAATAAATCTGGAAACATAGTGGTTCTCTAAAGTGTAAAATATATCTGTGGTTGGATTTTATCCAACAAATTGCTAACATGGGATAATCTAATAAAAAAAAGGATGATGTGGGCCTAATCTTGCGCCTTATATCATGCGAAGGCTAAATCCATCTCACACATATTTATCTCCTGTCCTTATGTAAGTAAGGCTAAGAGTATCATATTTTCGATATTTTCTCCCTCGTCAGCACAATGGAATAAATCCTCTTTAGAATATTGTCCACAGGATTGGATGGCAGATCACCCTAAGCAAAATTTCTAGGCTTTCCCTACTATATTTGTAAATATTATTTGGGTGGCTTACAATCAAGCCATCTTTCATGACAAACTCATCCCACCTGAAGTGAAAAGTGGACTCATTGAAAAAGAGGTCAAGGAATTATGAACTAAGTGTAAGAAGATGAGACTTAGGTTCCAATTATGCCATAATTGAATAAACAAATTCCACTGAGTTTCTTAGATGGTACCAACTAAGGAGACCCCCGAAAATGTGGTGTTAGATCCGTGGTATTGTATTTAAATCAAAACCACCATTACCTCCTTAGATATGCTCATGGTCATGGATCCAATTCAAAGGCTGAATTTACAAGTCTTTGTACACTCTTATATATAGCTTAACATCTTGATATAAAAAAAAATATAGATCATGAGCAATTCGAAGCTCGTGATAGATTGCAAAAACAAAAAAACCAGAGATCAATGTCCCAAATTTAAACCACATCCTTTATGAAATCACTTTTGAGATGGAAACCCTTGAATGGACGTCTTTTTCTCATATTTATAGGGAATTGAATCAAGAGGCTGACAAACTCTCCGAAGAGGCATTACAACTTCCAGTTGGATCTTTTGGATAGTACAAGTTATGGGATGATCACGAAATAAATGGAATCGAATTCCATTTTTAGAAATATTTTTGTTTATGTTTTTTGCAGACTTGTTCTAACTTTCAAACTATGGAAATCAAAATGTTCTTCTAAAAATCATGGACAAATAATACCTCTCTATCATGCTATCATATTATAGATATAGTCCTTATGGACAAAAATATGTATATTCCAATAATGGAATATTTGTTTTTTTTCTTTTAAATTTTATTTTATCAATTTAGGCTTTGCATTATGATTCACTACAACAAGAAGAGTTTGAATTTATTGGCACAGTGTTTCATGACTTTTGGAATGGTTTTAGACTAAATTTAACATTCGAGCACCATTGTTAAGCAAACCTATAATGTGTAGATTGTGAAGAAAATTGCCTATTTTGTAGATTTATTTATTTAACTCTAATAGTTGTGAAGACACTAAGTGTAACATGCCACTTCAACAACAAGGTTGACCCAAGTTTTCATTGTAGTCCAACTGATGTCTTGATGTATATTTTTTAGAATATTACTAATAAATTCTTTACCTCCCGTTTTAATGAATTTGAGTGTTAACCATGGTCACTCTTAAAAAGAATATTCAAATGCTTGATATTAGTGACAACATAATTTGTGTTGTTATGATGTTATTCATTTTCCTTTTATTTTGTTAAATGATCAATCTTCATCATACAATAAATTTATGTTAATTAAATTGACATTATTTTTAGTTGAAGTGTATTGGAATTTTCATGTATTTTCAATTTATTTTATTATGTATTTACTAAAAATATGCAATATGTGTATTCGTTGAATCTAGGACTTAATTTTATGATCAGTAAGTACCTACATTTGACGCATTTAATAATCCTATAAACAAATAATAGAAATATGATAAAAATGTTTTTTTTTTCTTTCTCTCCAAGATATTGAACTCTCATTTTATTATTTGAACTATTATTTTATTATTTACCTTACAATATCCATTTTACACATCAAATTTTGCTTTATTAGGATCACATAACAATGTTATGGTTTTTCAAACTCAACCCAATTAGTTATGTTGGGGCTATTTTGGTTTTAGATTTCATTGTGATGGGTTGGGAAATAAATTATAAAAAAACATTCACCCCTAGCATAAAATACTTGTATACTATCATCTTTCAACAAAACGAAAACTAGAGAGCTTATCCATAATTATTTTAAAATGGAGATTTAAGAACTTGTCTAGTCATTCAATTCTAAACAAAAAGGGTAAAGCAAAATAATATACTACTTGCCACAGCCAACAACTTGGCCATGAAGTTATTTTTCCATCAACTATTTCTAGATCTACCCAACTCTACACATAACTTGGATTTTCACCAAAAATAACAAACCATCGTATTTTCTAAGACACGTTGATTATCTCCAATTGTAGTATGATGGCATGCACTCCCACTCTTAAATTATCATTTTCTTTATGTCTTTTCATATCATTGAGTGCTATAGAAGTTTATGATTAGTATTAAAAATGTTCACTATTATGTTAAATCTATTGTTTTCTTGTATTGTTTTTCTATCTACATTACTTTCTGTTTAGTTTCAAGCTTTGGTTTTCTTGTCCCCTATTTAACATACTTAAATAACAAATTTCTCTATCTTCATTTTTCATTTTGTACAAGAAATTATATGTTTTCATAATTAATATATATATATATAAGTTGTAAAAGTTGCACATGCCTTCACTCAACCCTCGAGTGGGATGGAATATAAAGGTTGAATTGAGTGGATATAATCTATCCTCAACAAAATAGTAGTTACTTATGGTTCAACAAAATAGTAGTTACATATGGTTGGTCTTTGATATTATTAGTTTCATTAGTTTTATTTATTAAACTAGGAGGGTTTACATAAATACCTTGTCTTAATGGAAAAACTTATCATACTTTTGCTTTCATGCATAGATATCACTTTGGTTTCTTTCTTGATTGAAATTTTAGGATAAATAGAAACTTAAATTTTACTATATCAATATGTTTCATATTGAATGTGAATGACTTCCCTCAAATTTATTTTCTTTCTTCTTTATCTTACTTGAGTTTTCTCTTACAAAAAAGAGCATCTAAAACTATTTTCTTTAGAGCATATGGTAACAATGAGGTTGGTTAGGCTATAAAAGATATATACTTCAATGTAGGTTTTGTTTGGAAAATGAGAAAATTATTGTATTGTTATGATTAAATGAGATCTAAATTTAGTATATATCATCGTATCAATTGTGATGTAGATAATTTGATGGAGATTTAAAGGATCTGGTGTAGGAGCTTTCTATCCTAGTAAGGGAGAGAGACAATGGAAAATGGTGACATACTCTTTCCATAGACACAAGAGTGATCACCCAAGCTATCACCAGTATAAGCATAAATTAGGTGGCTTTGTTAAATAAGCATGAAATTCCCAAATCCTATTTTTCACTTGTATTGTGTTATGGCCATCTCCACAATTCAACCAAAATGTTATAATAAAACATTAAAGACTTAGAATTAAAAGATAATCATGAAATGTAAAGGGGATTTTCCCATCAAACTAGCAAAATTTTAACCTCTTATAAAGCCCATAAGTGAGTAACAATTGCTCATTTTGTTGAACCACCACATAATACACACTCTGATAGGGCAACAAATTTTGCTTGCTTCTAACAACAAGATATCATACTTGGATCTAATAAAACACTTAATAACCCTAAGTCAATTTTCAAGTTTTAAATATGAATCAAAATTGAACCCAAACTCGTTGTTTTTCCTATCAATGTTTTCCCAAAATCCACAACACGATTAATCTAACACAATGTGACCTTAACTTATTGACATAATCAATTCCTAAAACCAGATCCTCTAATTGATTTTTTCTTAATTTTCTTAAACCATTTACTATGGTGATATCCATATTTGTCTTAATGTCTTCTTCGTCAAACCAAGCTTATTTTTTTCCAAAACCATCTTCAATTTGCAACTTCAAATGTTGTTCTTCATATGCATATATTTGTGTAATGGTTTTTTTTTTTTTTAGTGAACCACGCAATTGACTCCTTCCATTGTAAACAAATAGTTGCTAAACATGAATACTACCAAATAGAAACATTTCTGTTGATATATAACAATCTAAAATATCATTTTGATACATTATTCATGAATCCTATTTAATAGATTTTTTATTAATTATCCATGAACCATTCAACAAACTTCTCTTATCTCTAAATAATGTATCATCCTAATTTACTTTTGCATTATCTTTCCCATGCTTCAACAACATGCTAGCCATAGAGGAAACACGGGTGAGACTACTTGCAAATCTATTCCAAACACCAAAACTCCAGAGACGGGAGTTGGTGATGGGACTTGCTCTCATATTACTTGTATCCTCCTACACTATGGGCATATGGGTGATGCCTCCAAAGATTTGAACACTAGTGGGACTACTTGCAAATCTATTACAAACACCAAAACTCCAAAGGTCGGAGTTGGTGATGAGACTTGCTTTCATATTGCTTGTATCCTCCTACACTATAGGCATATAGGTGACGCCTCTAGAAATTTGAACACAAATAAAACTACTTGCAAATTTATTCCAAACACTAAAACTCCAAAAAGTCAAAATTGATAATAAAACTTAAGGAAATAAATCAAGACTACTTGCCCTTCGGGTGGGCACCAACTTCTTTGATCACACCTTTTAGTGAAATACGGAAGGTTAAATATACTTTATACCACATAAGCCGTGGTTTTGAACAATGTCCAGGGCGCGATAAAGTCGTTGTGAAGGTATTTATTTTTTGTTTTTACTTGTTAAGATTTTTGTTGCCTCACATACTTAGGTAGGCATGGCACACAAAGAATACCATGTTGCAACGATTTGTGAAAAGATTATTGGTTTTATTTTTAAATACTTATTTTCCTCTTTATAAATTTGTTTTTTTAATGAAAGATAATATAGATTCATTAATATATGCTTGTTTTTATTTGTTTTTTAAGTTAAGGTTGAGATTATTTTTAATTTTCGACCTAAATAGTTTAATATTTGAAGGGATTAATTTAATTAATTATATTTTATTTAATATTGTTGTTTAATATTTTTGGCATTGGTCAAATTCTATGTTAATAGATGTTTAATAATTTTTTTGAATGAGGCACATTTAGGTTGACTGATTTATTAGTGATATTACCCGAAAATATATAAAGTATATTTTAGATTTGCTTTTTCAACATATCTTATGGTAGAAGGTATAATAGTTGATGATTATTTTTAAATCAAAACTCAAATATTAAAAATACAATACAAAAAGTATGTGATTAGCACCAAAAAAATATGTAGTTTTCTTTTTAGTTATACTTTGAACAAATACATTTCAATTTAATTAATCAATGTAAACAAAATAATTATAAAAAGTTTAGAGATCATTTTTGGAGGGGAACAATAAATATTATATAAATATTTTTTATAGTAATTTTTTTGTTTTAGAGAAAGCATTAAAAAATATTTTATGAGACAAATATCTTAAGTTTGTGAATTTTAAGCTTCTCTCGTCCATGTTCACTAATCCTACGGGATTGCGATGGAGAAATATGCTTATGAAACGTAGTGTTTGATAATATCAAGAAGATATTTAAGATCATATTTAACAATTTCCTTAGTGTAAGGGAATCGTGTTGTTGAAGTTTTTTTGGAGAAATCGACATGCTTGAACAAGAAGAGCTTGTTGATGAAATCTTGGAGTAGATGCATGTTGCTAGAGACCTTGTAGTACACATTATAATAGTTAATTTCTGAAGTTCTCTTTCACATTACATCCTAGAGAATGGTAAATTCTAGGCATTAGTCATTGAAGATGCATTTCCCATTTCATCGCAAATGACTATTCATTAATGATATGTAACACTAATTATGATGTTATAAATGATTAGACATAAATAGTTATTTTAAATCTTAGAAAATTTTAGGGGCGAATCTTCACCCATGGGCAAAATTTAAGGGGTTTTCTATTTTGGAGGGGAGAATTTTTTAGATTACACCCCTTTTCTATCATTTGCCCAAAAATTATGAAAACAGTTAAAGATAAAAAATAAAAAAATTAATCGCTAATACTATGGAAATAGTCAGAGATAAAACATATTTCACGTCTCTAAATTTTCATTCCAAGCCCTGATTCGCCTTGAAAAAATCGTTTTGGGGTGGGATTTGCTTCCAATCACCTCCCCCCCTAATTTCCAGGAATGGCTTGTAACTCATTCCAAGCCCCAATTCGCCTTGAAAAAATCATTTACATGCAACACAATGCAGGTCGAATTTTCATTTGCTTCCAATCGACCCCTAATTTCTAGGAATGGCATTGGTTAGGGCTATTTCGCCCTCAATTATGGTTTAATTCATCCCATATTTTAGAGGTTTGCTTGCATTTACAGTGTGGTTCCCCTATATAAATTTGTATGATATCTACACTCATAATAGATCCATCCAAATCACTAGCATATAGTTAAGGGAGGAGTGACTCACATGAGGACACTTGGGTAGCAGACAGAGTGTAGCAACTTTGTGATTGATTGAGTCTTCACAGCAGCCGTTGGGAATTGGGTAGCAGTCTCGATATGGTCCTTTCTATGTAGATCAAACAAAAGGTACAACCCTTTTTTTCCTTTTAAAAGACAGGACAATTTGTTTTAGTTCAGTCGTTTTGTTCACCAGCACATAGTTAAGGGAGGAGCACCTTGCATGAGGTCCATGCATTGTTTTGGTTCAATTTTTTTGTGTTGTTTCATGTGTGCCTCTAATCTTGTTGGTGTAAGAATAGCTATTAGCGATGTGATCCTATCAGGATTCTGAGGTGATGTCATTGTCAGTGATGATGTGGAAATGAGTTAGCAGGCTCGATCGATCTTCAGAGCAAGTCGATGGATGAGTCAATCCAATGTTTGGTATTAGTGTGGGGCCTACAAAGTACATGACCATTAATCCTCAGTAGTATCTCGCATGGAATCTCCCAGAGCCACATGGCGACTACTAGTGAATGTGGGTTTTGGAAGAGGCATTAAAAAACGGACTAGTTAGAAACCTGTGATGGTTGTGGACCATTGATCTGGCCAGCCTCGATCTCCAACAATCAGATAGTAGACCCACCAAATTGTCCGACGCATGATTTTTTGAATATAGAAGCAGTATAAAAAAAGTTTAGATTTTTTGAAATTTCAACCTTCAGCCTTCAGATTTTTTTAAATTTCAATCTCGTTGTTTTAGGTATCTGATTTTGTAGAAATCACTGAGTTTGTATTGCTTATTATTCCTCCAGATTCATTCATATCCAACATACCTGCAGTTACTTCTTGCATCTCCCTCACAGTATTGATCTCATTAATATCTGTATTATTAATCTCTTGACATGGTCTCTCACTATTAACATCAATCTCCTTACATTATGTAGCATCATACCCTTCCACCTTCTCTGTCAATAATTGTTTCCCCGTGTTTCCTTTCTATGTTTCCTCATTTCTTTCTACTTAAGTGGCAATATGGATTTTATTTCCATTTTCAAATTTTGTTCCTTGTTCACATAAACACTTGGACTTCCTTGAGTCAAGTGTCTCAATTTGGGGATCTCTCAATCTATTTTATGTGGATCTTCCCCAAACTACAATTTTTTGTTTCTATTGAGCATATTCAATTTCTTCGCCTTGTGCTAGTAAATGATAGGACTCCCCAGAGGAAGAAAGCTACAGTATATGTTCTTTCAATGTTTTCCCAAGGGATGATGTTGTTTCAATGTTATACAAATGAATTATTATATTTTATGTCTTAATAGTATCCCATTACCATTGTTAAACATTTTTTTTGTGAAATTGCATTTTGCCTCAATATTCAAGTTTTCATATATGTCTTTGCATTGTTTACTCAACAATTCTTTTGCAAATTACAATTCCATTTTCTATGAACAAGTGAATTTATATGAAGCATATCTCATTGAATAAATTTGGGTACAAATGGAACACATAATGATGAAAGGAAAATGTAAATGTTTTGCTTTAAAATCTTTGAAACACTAAAAATCTACTGTACCCTAAGCGAGTTCAAGACAAAAAAGAAAATGGGGCATAGAATGTATATTGGCTCATTAATTTATGTTTATTTTTATGGGGTATGTGTTACAAATTATTTCAACGCACTTCCCATCCCGTATCCTAAAGTATCAAAATGACAAAAGTTGTCAATGTACTCACCATGAAACACATACATAAACCTCCTTGAAGAAGAGAAGAAGAATTTCCCTCAAAGAATTCTGAAGAAATTTGCCTAAAACCATAGTTTTCAGGATCAACGCACTTTGCACTACTGCTAGCCCATGCTAATGGCTTGTTGCAACATGTTTTCCTAGCGATGCCAATATGGACTTTGATAGGAAAAATCAGATTGAACCTCTTCTAGCAGTATTTCCTAAAGTGGAGGAGAAGCTTCGCTTGCTAGAATCTTCGAGAACAACAAGTTGGATGTTGTTGAATGAAGATATGGTCGAGTTCTACCATTTTGATTCCTTGATCCTACCTTTAGGGATATTCCCCTTGAGATGTGGGCCTTCCTCCCTCTTTTGTGGATCCATAACTCCCACTCCCTTCCTATAAATCAAGTTCCTTCTATCCCCAAATAGTTGGTCATTTCTTGGTTGCATTCCTATGTTGAAACTATGCCTAAATGTTGCCCATATAATTAAGGAGGAGTGCTTGAATGGTCTTGGCTTGGACTTGGAAATTCACCACAAATGAGGCTTTCGATATCAAGGCACCTATGGTTGTATGCTTCCCTTATTTCTATTAATAAATGCATCTGGTGTTTACTTTCCATAAATGTATAAATCATTATTCATTTAGCATGATGCTCCTTGATCTATCATGTAGCTTATGTTAGAGTGAACTATGTTATCTATGTTTTTCTCTCTCTTCTGTGACGACGTAAAGAGGATTGAACTTGGAAGAAAGAAGGCTGAGAACGACATCAGTGAGCGCTTACCATCAAAGCGAGGTAGGTTATTTGTCTTACTTTGCATTTTCCAACATAAACTAAGGACTCCTGCACTTGTTTGTCTGGTCTGTTGATAGATCCTCTCATAGAACTAGAGAGATCGCTTATGTCCATAGAAGGGATTGTCTTCACAACAAAATGGCGACTCCATTGGGTAGCATATAGCCCTTTCAACCTCTTTCTTGGATTTGGTATATTTTATCAGTTTGGCCAGCCGTTTAGTCATCGGTCATTTTGATTCTGTATAGGTCTACACTTTGAGTGATCTGTGCTTTAGAGTTTTAAGTCTAGAATGCTTGTTGAAATTCTTGTTTTTTTTCCAAGTCTTTCTCGCCTAATGTGCTTTTGCCTGGAACAATCATCCTGCTATCGTAGATTCTTAAATAACAGTTGCGTTGAAAGCCCTGTCAGCACGGGTTTGACTGGACGTTGATCCCTAAAAGCTGTGAAATTTTAGGTTTTTTTGTCAGTTTGGTCTAGTGCGTCTTGAACTTTGAGGCCTTTCCTTGTCCTGTGTGCTTGGATTTGTCAGTGTTTTGGTTGATTGGCTTGATTATTTTCAAAATGTGTCCCATTTGCTTTGAAGTATTAGAAGTGAGGTCTGATTGAGTTCTTAGGGTTTTAGGTCAATTGGATTCATCACTTGCTGCTTGATTCGTGTCATTGGGGTACTGATTATGCTTTTGATTAAGAGTTTTTTTCTCTTTTAGAAATCATTAAAAGAAAAAACAACATTTTGCATTTGTTTTATCTTTTACTTCAAAATTTTCTTTTCAAATTGCATTAAGTTAATTTGCATTGGAAAGTCATTTTTAGTTTATAATTAAGCATAGATCACATTGCTTGATTTGGAAGCCAAAAGAAGTGCATTATCATTCATTCAAAAAGAACAATGAAAAATATTTTCATGTAGGTGCATTTGAATTGAATTTCATTTTGATTTGGTGAGTGCATTGAAAAGTGAAATTGAAATATTCTTATAGTTGCATGTTAATGAATTGGATTTCTTTTTGCTTTTGTTGGGTTCATTAAAAATTGAAAGTGAAAGATTCTCATGTTTCTTTTGTTGGATTTATTGAAATAATGAAAGTGAAATTGAAATATAGGATGATTTGTTTATTGCATTCTTGATTATTGCATCAGCGTGTGAACCTATTCCTTATGTTAGATAATTCCATCGAACTGAAAAGAATCATTTTCTTCATGCTATATTGCATCATAGGTGTTCAGGTGACATCGTTTTCGGGACTTAAAACCGAAATTTAATTGAAGATCAACTTAAAATTTACTTCAATTAACCTAAGGAGCATTTGTCATTAACAAAAAACATTTAGAGGTATAGGCTAGATATATGTTCTAGCATCATAAAAAGTAGCAGCTGTCATTATTTTCCAGCATTGTATCCCGGGGACGAAATATTGTTCCACGTACAAAAGTGTATAGGATTGTTCTCCAGTACTTTCGGTTATATCGAAGGAAATCCAAGCATGATAAGTATAAAGGAATGTTCTCATCGAATGATTACACATTAGACAATGCTACTACGGATTAGCTCTCCCACATACCATCGCGTATATATTGGGAGTGTCCAATAGGTTGCTATCCAGCCACAGGTAACCAAGTCTGATGTCATGTATACCATGATACACTGAACACATCATTTGGGGAGATTGGTTGTCATACGTTAAGCCCTTGATTCCACGAAGGTGTATATAGCAGTTCATGGTTGCTTGGTAATCCTTTACGCCTAGTATTACCCCTTTTTTATTTATTTCTTTTTTGATAATACAATTAATCGACCACGGAATCACCAATTACTCGTGAAATGAAAACCTCCTTTTGTCTGTAACATTAAAAGTTAATTGTAAAATTAGTTTTGAGCCCAAATTCACCAACACATATTTCTTATTCCTTCTCTGAAAAAATACCATGGAAGAACCACCAAGAGTTCCAAATGAGATGTAGGATATTCGTGGACATACAAATGCACCTGATTCACCTAAAGTTGTAAGTATCGATAATGTTGAGCCTGAATCTCTTGAAAACCAAGGAGTTGAACTTGGTATTATTCTAAGCATTCAAACCCTTCCTTCGCGACCACCTCCAGAGTCGGTAAGCTCATCCCAGGACTCTCCTCCGGCTAGTCCTCATTCTGTTTCGAATTACTTATTTTTTCCTCCTAATCCACTCTTTGAAACAAATTCTTCTGTGCATTTATCACCTCCACATCTGTATAGTTTGTTTGATACTCCCAACATACCTCTGAGTCCTTCTCCTAGACAGACTTGGGTTCCAAACCAAGAGTTATTCCCAATCATGGCAACAAAAGGTGATAACCCGCCTATAGTGTCAACACCTCAAGGTATTCCAGTGGAAGATTCTGGAACTCACGTTCCCGAGATTGATCTTCTTCCTCCTGAAGTCTTTCCTTATGTTTCCACTCCTTACATCACAACGCGATCGAGTAAACCTCCTCCTTATAGTAGTATGCCCTTGGTTCTGATGGTTATACCTCTTGTGTCAATGTTTTTTTTCAGATAATTCCAGTGCAAGTTCATTGTTTCACAATACCATTTGGTCTTCTGGTGTCACAACTACTACCAGGTCATTTATCCCAAACATTTTGGTAATTGCACAAACCCCTGCCAACCTACAATATCGGTAAGTGAAACTCATTTTCCCCTTAATCTTTCTGCTCCTCCTGATGTAGCCAAAGTAACTATGGTTCCTAATGTGAGTGTACAACATAAAAATTCATTTGTTCAATGTATAGGGGGGCATATCCTCCACCCTACACACCTTCTTCTTCTAGTGGAAGCTATGCATCCTCTCTAGGGGAAAGTCAACCAATTGGTGGTGTTTCTAACCCAGTTGGAAGATCAATTCCATCTGTATCAGGAAATTTTGAGGGACACCTTTACAAGGTTATCAAGTCCATTTGTCTCAACCTTCCTATCAATATCTTTATACTCCTATAGGCTCACAACAACTCCAAACTTCGTATTAGCAAGCAGGTCTTCAAATTTCGTATGGTCCTCAAATGAAATATGCTTATGGGACTCATAATCCTCTTCTGTGGCCAAAATTTCCTATTCAACTACAGCAGGGACCCTACTCGGAGCCATAGCTACAAGTGTCTTACTCGCAGCCACAACCGCAAGTTTCCAACTCGTAGCCCTAGTCGCAGGTGTCTTACTCGTAGCCCTAGCCGCAGGTGTCTTACTCGCAGCCACAAAAACAGGTTTCTTACCGAACCCAACAAGGACCTTATCAGCAACCATGGAAACAAATTCCTATTCAACCCCAGCAAGGACCTTACAACTGCAACAACATATCCCTTACCAATCCTAGTGGGGATCTTACCAACAACCATTGCAACAGCCACAACAGATGTAACCAAGACTTTACCCACAACCGTATGGCCAATTTGTTTCTCAAACTCCATCCTGGTCACCATACACAGTATGGTCAACCTCTTTATGGTCATACTCCATATGGTCAACCTCCATATGGTCAAAATCCTTCTAGTCAAACACCTTATGGACAAAATCTACCTCAATGGCGGCAAGCTCAAACTAAGAAAGGTTGAGATACTCAGTTTGGCACATACCAGAGACCCTATACTCCATAAAATCCACAAATTCCTTTTTTAGCGACATTGGAATTACCAGATGTGTCAAGGCTCACAAATGACCCAATACTTCACTCACTGTATCGACCTCTAGTGCCAACCAAAATTCCTAGTGATTGCCCCAAATTCAAAGGTAAATCTGGAGAAGACCCCCAAGCACACATTATAACTTGCCATTTATGGTGTTCCTCTAACTCTTGGGTCAAAGATTCCATTCGATTACGTTTTTTCCAGTGCACTTTAATGGGCATTGCTGCCAAATGGTACATAGAGCTCCCTTGTGGTGCTTTTCAAGACATTGATACTTTAGCTATGGTTTTCCTCACTCACTTCCAATTGTCAGTCCTGTATGAAACTAGAACTCATCTCCTAATGTCGTTAGAACAGATGACTTCTACTCACATCTTTGATCATATCCATGAATGGAGATGTAGGCGTCTTCTCATCAAATTCGAAATCCTATATCAACTTTTGACTTAATGGTTCACTAAATCATTCATACCTCCTATTTCTAAACACATAGCCATGGGTGGTTATGTGGTTGAGGAACAATCCATCGCTCATGCCCAGTATTTGGATTTGGTTTATTCACAATTTGGCACGTTATATGAACTCTTACCTAGTTCCCAACGACCTTCGACTGGACCTGCCTCTTCAAAAACCCGCAGATTCACCATCTATTGATGGCATCATTGGATCTTTGGCTTAGTGGTCTAGTAGTACTCCAACGACCTCTTCAAAACCTAAATCTACTTAGGTCATTACATCTTTGAAATTTTTTTATACTACTAAGAATATTGGTAAGGCCTCTAAGGTAAATGTTGTCCAGTCTACCACAGCAGATAAATCCTCGAAAGGCAAGAAGAAGGGTAAAGGAAAAACTAAACAAGATACCCCTAAATAGGATTCCCAAAAATAGTCAGTTGATGACACACCCAAACAAAAGCCTAAATATCCTTGCTTGATACGTTATGAATATCATTATACTAATTTTTTCCCTCACCGTGTCGAAGTAAGTCACCTTCTAAAAGGAACTATAGGGACACCATTTGTGCTTAAGTAACCTTTCTCATCTCAGCAAACACAATTGGTAGACCAACCCTATGTACAATCCTCTAGAAGCTCTCAAGTGTTTATGAGTGGCTCAGAACAAATTTTTGTAACCACGAGATTGAAATATTATCAATCTCCCAATAAACCTGTGGAGGAAAAAGATACCATTGATGTACCCTCTTCCTCCACTCCATCCAATTTTGTTCCCCTCCACATCGAGAAACCTAGCAATGATTCCATCATATGTCCACCCCCTAAAGGTGTTCTTCAGAAATCATCCTATAATATGAATGTGCAAGCTTCCCAACACTAAAACATCGTAGAATACTTGGCTCAAGCACCTTCGGCGATGTTGGATTTGGAAGTCCTTCAGATTTGTACGTCACAAAGGAAGGCTTTATTATATGCTATTGGATGAGTTGATCCCACATACTCTAATCTGATTACTTTTGATCTCAAAAACTGTGTTCCCGGATTTCCACCTCAACTTGATTTTCTTATACGAGTTATTATTAAATCCAAGACTATCCATCAATCTATCATTGATGAAGGGACATCCACATGCACCATGTTCGTCTCTTGTTGGAAAGCCATTAGTTCCCCTCCTCTCAACTAGTCTCCGAACACTTTAGAATCTTTCGATGGTTAAGGTTCCCACCCATATGGTATTATCAACGAACTACCCATTCAATTGGAGGTAAAGACAGTGAATTTAGAAGTCAAGGTTGTTGACGCCAATCTTAATTACAACCTTTTACTTAGTCGTAGTTGGACTCATGCAATGTTTTGCGTGGTCTCATCTCTCTTCCATGTGCTTTGTTTACCTCACCAAGCAAAAATTGTTACTGTTGATCAATTAGCTTTCTTTTCCTTTGATTCTAAAATAGGTTATGTGCCCTATGTTGGGTAATCCAACATCCCTTACAAGAGTGTTGGGGTAGGCCTTTTCAAGGACCCTGCCTTAATGGGAACTTTTTCCCTTCCTCCTCCTCCCAGCGTTGCCTCAATTAACATGATCTTGTCTACTTACGACCCATGGACTATTCCTATTCTCAACCAGATCAATGATTTTTGTGACGCTATGCCACTTAGCCCAGTTGAGAAAGCTTATCAAACTATCCTTTTGGTTTCTGCGACTGCATCCACAACTCATGATCAATTTAGGTTTTCCCTAGAATCACACTACAAACCACTTGGCTTGGTTTCCCTTACCTCTCCTATGGATGAAAACCCCTAAAATCATAACCAAAATGAAGAGAAAGGACAGATCTCTTACCTGCAGGAAACTGATCAAATAACGATGTCCTGGATTGATCGAACTCATTGCTTGAAGATCGACGAAAATTAGGGTAAAAAGTGCTCTCCAAATTACCAAATATCAAATGGTAAAAAAAAAATTTTACTTTTTGAGTTTTTATAAGTTTTTGGAGATATTTTTACCGTTTAGGGCACATTTCGCTTTATATTTTAATATTTTTCTCGAAAATTGGTAATGTGTGTTCACTTGTGCAACGAAAAGTCATGGATAAATGGTGACAATGATTAATTTTGACTAAATCAACGAGTTTTATTTTATCATTTTTTCAGACTCTTAAAAAATAAACGAAAAAGGAGCCCCCTTGAGTCATATTTCAGCTCTTTTCTGACTCTTGAAATACGAAAAGATTGTTGAGTACTTGTCGTTTCAAACTCATTAAAGTAAATGAAATGATGTTTACGCAGTATAAGTTTAACCCTTTTCCGGACTAAGATAGACTATTGTACAAAAAAGCAATACCTTAGTCACGCATGGCTAAGAGGTTCTCTTGGATATCGTTTTCTACCTTTTCGAATTCAAGAGACTATTTACGAAAAGGGACGTTTAGAGTTTCCTTTTTGCCTCTTTTTCAACCTCTCTAAAGATGAAAAATATGTCGAGTTACACCTCCATTAGACTTGTAAAACTTAAATGATGCAGGGCTTGTCACCATGACAAGGCCAAGTTTCTCCTTCCTAGGAATCGTTAAACTTTATACTAGGTGAATTCATCTGAAGTATGAACTTATACGACAAGCATATGCTATCCTCTTTAAGCTTGTGATAAAAAATAATGAGGTACTCGCTATAAATAGTGGGGGAAAATGAAAGTGAACACATCTTGTATTTTGTGTAAAGACAACATGTCGCTCTTAAACATGACACTTATCTATCGCTCGTGTCGGGTTTGGGTTATCCTCACTTCATCACTTTCCTTCCCGGGTTTTGAGAATCCATTTGCCTCTCATCTGATTAAACCAATATTTCCATCATGACCTCTGATCCTATGTTGAGTTAAATGTTGCCAAACTTCGGAGTTGTGTCACCGATATGTTCAAGAGAAGTCCCATCTGCATTTTTTACCGCTTATACCTTGTCTAACCTTTCTGGAACAATATTGAATCACTCTTACCTACTCTGTTGTATTTTTTGTTTCATGTCGATGATGTGGGATACATTATGGCCCTCCTTCAACGGATCACTTCGTGTCGACTTCATCTCATTATCCAGGAAAATGATCTAGAAACTCCCTTTTAGTACCTTGGATATTACATGCCTCAATGGCAGGTTCTTCGCATTCGATAATAGGTTCACATCATTGGACTTTGATCGAATGACTATGTGGTTGTTCAACTTCATCTTCATTAATCACACTCGTAGATTGTTTTGTTGTACTTTGAGATCCATTGTCATTATTAGTGGTTTCTCTCGTGCTTGTTAACGGTTTACATCATTGACCAGTAATCAAGTGGTTTTCTATCATGTTCAACACCGACACATCTGTTCACATGGTAGAATTCATACATTTCTTGGATCGAGATGGAGATGAATACCCTGGGTTTCATCTAATAAATCCAGCTTGCATGGATTTTTGAGTTATTCATGATTGTACACATGATTCCTTCTACACAGATGGTTATCTCCATGTTGTGGATCCATACACCTGATCCCTTCTATTCAAATGGTTACATCCATGTCATGGATTCATGTATTGTTAGATGCCTATTAATCAATGTATTTTTAGGCATATCTACATCAGAGATGTCAGATATTTATATTGTATCATGCTTTATTTGCAGGTCTCCTAACGGTGTTTCTCCAGGTCATTGCCTTAGCTTGTAAATATTTTCACCCATCACTCTCTGTTTTGCGTTCATTCTTTAGGGGGCATTTGTTACACAATATTTTGCCGCACTTCTCATCCTGTATCCTAAAGCGTCAAAATGAAGAAATTTCTCTATGTACTCACCATGAAACACATATAGAAACCTCCCTGAAGAAGAGAAGAAGAATTCCCCTGAGATAATTCTGGAGAAATTTTCCTGAAAACCCTAGTTTTCAAGATCAACGTGTTTTGCACTACTATTGGACTGTGTTGATGGCTTATTGCAGCATGTTTACCTAGCACTATTGGCATGAATTTTGATAGGAAAACTCGTGTTGAACCTATTAGGACAATCTTTCCTAAAGTGGAGGAGAAGCTTCGCTTACTAGAATCTTCGAGAACAACAAGCGGGATATTGTTGAATGAAGATATGGTCAAGTTCTCCCATTTTGAGTCCTTGATCCTACCTTTAGGTATCTTCCCCTTGAGATTTTGACCTTCCTCCCTCTTTTTTGGATCCCTAACTCCCTCTCCCTTCCTATAAATCAATTTCCCTCTATCCCCAAATGGTTGGTCATTGCTTGGTTGCATTCCTATGTTGAAACTATGCCTAAATGCAACCCATCTAACTAAGGAGAAGGAGTTCTTGAATGGTCTTGGCTTGGACTCAGAAATCCACCAAAAAGGAGGCTTCCAACATCAAGGCACCTATGGTTTTATGCTTCCCTTATTTCTATTAATAAATATATCTAGTGTTTACTTTCCATAAATGTATAAATCATTATTCATTTAGCACCATGCTCGTTGATCTGTCATGTATTTTATGTTAGAGTGAACTATGTTAGTTGTGATTTTGTCTCTCTTGTTTGATATTCCTTGCAGGCACTCATCCGTGACAGCGTAAAGAGGATTGAACCTGGAAGCAATAAGACCGAGAACGACATCGAAAATCCCTTAGCATCATAGCAAGGTAGGTTACTTTTTTATTTTCCAACATAAACTAGGAAAGCCTGGACTTGTTTGTCCAATTTGTTTCTAGATCCTCTCATAGGACTAGAGATATCGCATATGTCCGCAGAAGGGATTGTCTTCACAATAGTATAATGAAATCCATTTTGATTCATGTGTACTTCTGAACTATGCCATATAGTATACTTTTAATACTAACCACAAATGTATTTATTATCAACTCTTGGAAATTATTGATGCAGGTATCTAGATCAATTTGAAATTTTACTTGTGGAATATTAAGTGAGATGTAAAAACCTAATCATGAGAAGAAACCATCAAGGTAAATGGATGTATTATCATACTTCCAAAAGTCTCCATCTAAGAATACACATTTTCTTCATGCTTCAAGCTCCTTTGAATAATCTGTTATGGAGAGAGATGCAAACTCTTGTGAAAATGCATCTCGATATCCATATGATGGATGAAATAATAGGTTCCTCAAGTGATCAGGGTGAGATAAATTTAGTTTGAACATAAATTGGTGATGAAAATATGGAAATTTTTTCATTGCAAGGTGACACAATCCATTCATGGAAAAGGAAAGAAGGCCAATGGACCAAAGGGAGACAATTCCAAGAAGATTGGGTCTCAAGTTTTCCATTTATTGAAGCAATACCTCCTACAAATGAGGACGAGGTTTCTCGAGAAGTCATATGTAATGCATGTAGTTGGAAAATTGACAAGGTAGTGAAATTTTAGATGAAATTAGATACAATACAGAAGCATGCAGGAAAGGTGTATGAAAATAAAATTGTAAATGGTGAAGGGAAATCTATTCTCAAATGGAAATCTTTTGAGGAATGTCGACATATCCAATACGCAGAAGAATACAAGAAATATTTAATAAGTAAGAGGAAAATTGAGGCACGTGGAGGAACCTTCATATCTCTATTTGGAAAGACGATGGAAATAAGTTTTTTATCCAAGACAATACAATTAAGCATTGTATTTCACATCTTAACTAGAGATCGTCCTATGACAGATTATCCAGATCGCATGAAATATCTATCTTTTGTTCAAGTTTCAAACTTTCCATATTCACATTGGTCTGTAATTAGTGGTTGGGAATGGGAAATATATTTAGATCAAGTAGAAAAGGATGATTTAAAAGAGAAGATTGCAAATGCTAGGTTTTTGGTTGTAGAAATTCCTTGTAGATTCAAACTGCTTATGTAATTTTCTAAAATAAAAGACTTGAATCTACTCTACTCATCAGCGGAAACAATTAAATGATTGTGAAATCACGAAACATACAAGAGAAAGAATTCAATCAACACATTACACAATGATTTCTTGGGGAAAGTCACAGCTATAACCCCTGTTATCTGTATATTGCATTAGTCAGAAAATATGAGAAGATTACAATGATTTTCTCAAGCCTAAACAACCTCTAGACTATTTTTATATCTCGCACCTTCCTAGACAATCTCTGGTCAATACTTCACCAAATTTTGGCTTTCCTGGGACCTTATTTCCTTACGTTGTTTCCTTGGGAATTAACCCCATGTTAATTAGGGGAATTCCTCAATATGAATTGTGCAACCATCGCAGGCCTTCCTCTGAATGCAAGCACCACCTATACAATTTAGATAATTATACAACTGATAGTACATTGACTTTAAATCCAATCTCAACTAGGTAACTCGTGAATCGTCAGTTAACTCGTTGAACACATGAAACAACACCCCATTGTCTGATCTCCTATTAGTTCCTCCATTAGTTGGAACTAGCTTAACTGACTTTAACTCAGTTAAACTAAATTAATTAATTACAACTCAAAATAAACTCAACCAGGGCTCCTATAAAGTAGGAGACACTCTACATGACTCGAGTTAGACCCTCAACTCGAATTAACTGAGCGAAATAAGTGAATTTAAATTAGTTAACTCGTACAAGTTGTCTTGTGATGTTGAATTACAATTTTATTCCTAATTTAATTCAAGGAAAAAATTAAATTAGGATTTTCTTTTTGCATTTTCAACATTGGCATGGTCTTTGGATGAGCTGACGGATATAGATAATACTTCATGGATCTGCATGAGAATTTATATGGTTAATGACCATATTAGGAATTCCTATCTACTTGGGATTAAACAAATGAGAGAGACTTCTACAGCTAAAAATATTTATGAAATTGTTCTTAATAGTTTGAAGGAAAGTGGTATAGATCATTTAATGATTGCAAAAAAGTAGGTATGCATTGAAGCAGATGGAGCATCGATAATGTAAGGACAAAGGAGTGGACTTTGTGTTGGACTACAACTGTCAGCCTCGCCATATATGCTTAATATTCATTGTATGGCTAATAGGATGAATCTTGCATTTAAAATAGTAAGCATTTTTCCATCAATTTCAAAAGTTGAAGATATTGTAAGTGAGACTCGTGCATAATTTTCTCGTAGTCCCAAACGATTTTTAGATTTTCAACATTTTGCAGATGGTGTTATGGATGGAAAAAACTATTGAAATATGTTGATACAAGATGGATCTCATTTAATGGACCATCTCAAAGATTATTTAGTGAGTTCAAATCTTTGGTAGGGTTGATGTATGAAAATTACTACAATGTAGACAAAGCTCAAGATCTTCTTTTTCGACTAACTGATATAGAGACATTATTAACATTGGATGTAATTCTTCCTATGCTACATGAAATGAATGTCCTCATGAAAATGTATCAGAATCACACAAAGTATATTGCAGAATACACAAATGTGAGAAAGTCAACATGCCTTGCATTGGATAATTTGTATATAATGTCGGACTCTTTTATTGGTCCAAAGTTTACAATTTGAACTAAGATCATCAATATAGAAAATATTGAATTTTTTTATGTTTGATAAAAAAGGGATACTATGTATCACAGTGCATGGGTATATGGTTCCCTATCATTATATTAGTAAGACAAGACAAATCACCAAAGATTTCCCCATGTCAAGAGACCAATTTGATAATATTGTGATTTCACTGAGACAAAATTTAATAGATATTGCAAGATCATTATTATCAGAGATAAGAGGATGATTTCCTTGGGATGAATTGTTGGAGGCCATGTGTTTGGTATACCCTCGATATTGGAACAATTGTCAATGTCTAAGAACTTTAAAAGCCAATTTTCAAAAGAAATTAAAATGTTTAGTATACCACTTTTGCAAGAAAGTATTGATACATGGAGAAAATATTGAAGGTATTTTAGATTCATCAAAATTGTATCAACAAGGTGGACACTTTGTTGAAACAATGTGGAAGCAATATTCTTTTTGGAGAATCGTAATGAAAATGGTTCTATAACAATATTATGGACTACTTTAAGTGCTAGCCAATACCTGCAAGAAAACATATCAAAATATTTCAAATTAGCATATTTGTGTCAAAACATGATTTTGGGATCAATGAAGGATGAGAGAATGTTTAATGCACTATCATTCTTGAATTCAAAGTTGAGGAACAAGCTTGATAAACATGTGGTTACATGTTTAAGATTATATGTAACAAAGTATGACATTAACAATTTTCCATATGAAAGAACACTAGCTCTTTGGCAATCAGATTGTGATAGAGGGGGAGAAAAAATATAACAAAATTCTATAATGAACTTGATACAGAACATAGTTTTTTGATGGCTCATAGTGACAGTTCATTTGGAGAAGATCGTGTTCACAATATAGAAAATGAGGACCAAGATGAGAACTGTGAAATTGATATACCCTAAAACGCAATCTAATTCAATATGTGCGAGGGGACTCATATTTTGGTATACATGTTCCATTGATCATGTAAGATTATTACATGTAAATTTCAAGTAAAAATAGGTTTTCTATTTTCTATTTTTCATTGTAACATTGCAACTACATTTCTTTGATGCATGTTATTTTAAGATTGATGTTTCATATTTAATAATTACATTATTTGTTTCTTATTTGTGACAAAAAATGAAGCTAGGACCTATTTCTTTTCACATAGCTAGTGTTTGGTTAGTATTTAATGATAAATAACTAATTTAACAAGACTAATGCAAAGTAACAATGGGTTCATTCAAGTACATGAAACTATCTTGATGTCTAGCTCTGATATCTTGGAAATTTTTAATGGTTTATATGTTGCTTGTGTTTGGGGAATTTTGATGAGTTTTGAGTTTTGGATTTGTTTTGGTCAAAGATTGTGTTAGTCCCTTGAATTATTTAGTTCTTATTTCATGCTTAGATTCATAGATCTTCATCTAGTTTTATAATTATTATTGTTTTATTTATATATTTGGTGGTTTGAAGAATGTTGTTTTTAATTCCTTTCACTTTGTGGCATGACTTTAGCATCTTCACTTTTAGAATCTAGTAGACTACTATGCTTATTTTATATTTTCTTGGAAAATAATTATTGATCTTTAGAAAGGGAAATGAGACATGGGTAGCTAAGGAAAGAGAAAAATTGTTTATTTAATAGGTTCATGTGCATTCTTCGTAGGAGACCTATTGGCATGAGATCGAAATTCTTGTGTATAGAGTCTTGTCGCTGCTTGTTCATCTGTAGGCCATGCTTTCAATTCTTTCAGGTACTAAGTTTTTCGAGTCCCCACATGTCCTTAGGACCATTAAGGGATGAGATAACATGAGTCAGTCCAACTCATGCCCTGTATCTAGATTTTACTTATTGATGTAAGTCTTATGTTACCACTTCTTATCACCAACAAAATTCTACAGACAAATTTGAGAGGAACTTTGAAAGTGGAACAACAACAATTAAACATAAATATCATATATGTATTTAGTAAACTAAGTGGAATTAAACGCTTAAACTAAGTACACAAATGAAGAATAGTACAAAAATGACTTACATAGAACTAGAAACATGGTATAATCAATAGACAGTTGGAATCATCTCTGAAATTTCATTACTTCTCCAAGAAAATCAAGTACATTGCACAACAAAAATTATGTCTCTAGGCTAAAGTTGAAACCACAAAACTGGTTCCTTGATCTTCTTTTAAAGGAAATTTTACATTGAACATAGTTATCAAAATTTTCAATTGTCACAACTACTTCTTAACCATTCAGTCCTCATGAAAATTAAGAGACTAAACTATTTGAAATTTATAACTCTTAGAATTACAAAATGAGACATCTTCCAAAAATTGAAAATATTTAAAAATAATAATTCAATAACTTGGGACTCTTGTGCAACTTCAAGCTCACTTGATGAAGCTCTAGGTTGCACAACATGAGTATTCATTGGTGAAATCAAGCTCTAACACTTCTTCCATAGGGTTAAGTTAGGAACTGGACACTATAACATTCTATTGAAGGCCATTTTTAAGTTGGTTACCTTGGTGTATGTGGGCTTCTCAGTGCATAAATTTTTGACTAACCATAATAGCTAGAAGTCCTTCTGCAATTAGTTCATGATTGTAGCTCCTTTCAAAATTGTTGTTTTCTCATGATATGCACTGATCTTATTTTTTGCTTCCACCACAAAAAATATTTCATTTTGTTCCCAAGAAAGGAGGTTGCCTTGTTGATCCCAACATGAGGGTAACATTACTTTAACTCTCTTGTCAAAACTCAAGTTAAAAACTACCACACATTCCTTGACTTCTAACAATCTAGTTTCTACTTGTTTCTTGTACATGTTCTTTTGCTGCCCTTAATTCATGAGAAGTCTTAGCATTTAGATAATCGGTGATTATTTTAGCCAAATTTGTACTTTCCTATGATTGAGTTTCATTGGTGTAGATGATGGCTTCAGAGGCCCTAGGCATTTCCTTTTCTTCAGCTATGACTACCATATCATCCCAGACTACTTTGACTTATTGAATGATCTCATTCCAAATGATCTCTCTCACTTGAATAATAGACATATTCCCCTTTGACTTTTCTTTTAGTTCTTTTATTTCATCACATGCTAACTTGTATTTATTGTGATGGTTAGTTGCATTCTCTCTAGCCATGCTCAGTTGTCTCGCCTTATGATTCAATTGTTCTTTTACATCATCCATATTTTTTTGCGGTTTCTTCAATTCATCTTCTGAGATATTTAGCTCTGTCATAACACCAATAAGCTTTTCAGTTGGGTCTTCAAAATGAGGTTGTACTACAATTGAGCATACATGCTTTTCTATCTTGTGTTACAGATCCACATTGAGATCCTTAAGAATTGTTATTTCCTTATTTCTTTCGACTAACTCATGATTCAGGATTTATTTTTATTTTTCAATCTAGGCCAATTCTAGAGCTTGAACATGCTCTATTCATCTTCTGAGATATTTAGTTTTGTCATAACACCAGTAAGCTTTTCAGTTGGGTCTTCAAAATCAGGTTGTACTACAATTGTGTAGACATGCTTATCTATCTTCTGCTATAGATCCACATTGAGATCCTTAAGAATTGTTATTTCCTTATTTCTTTCGACTAAATCATGAGTTGGGATTTATTTTTCTTTTTCAATCTATTGCAGGTAGCTTCAGTTTCCTCCTTGAAGATTGGATTTCAGACTTTGCACTATGGATCAAGGATTGAAATGTTTCTTTCTCCTTTGGGTTTACCCCAAGCTTTATTATCAAATTCTTATACTCTTCATTCTGAGTATGAAGAGCTTTGGAATTGGCCCTTTCTAGCTTTAATTGATCTATCACCTTTCCAAATAAAGCCTCTATTTTGCTTGCTACCAGTGATGTTTCGTTGAGATCATTATATATTAACTCCCTTGTCTTCCTATGTAGGTTTATTTTATCTAGAAATGGAATGTATTTAGTGTTCACAACTAAATTAATTGTTATAAAATCTACACCAGAGGAAATTGACTGAGCCACAGGGTGAGTGAAAGAAAATATCAACTAGTTTCTTTCCAAATCCATAACTGAAAGAAGTCTGGTTTGATAACTAGAAATGGATTGAGCTTCCAATTGAGCCATAACATTAGACTTTATATTCATGTTCCTCTCCTCAATTTGATGATAAGTATATTTTAAAACATTCAAGGAACTATGTTCTTCTTCATCTAGAATTGGAGATGATGGTGCACATTGAAGGAACCTCACTTGAAGGTATTTCCATGAATTGTTCAATTTTTGTCTCACCTCCTACCATTCTTTATTTCTTACTTCCCTGAGAACTTTCTCCATCAAGATCCATGACATCAACAACAATTATTTTCATCCATTTTTACAGTCGGAAGAGGGGTTTATACCTCCATACTCTCTCGTATCTCCATCAAGTCATAATTTTCCAATTTCTCAAGTTCTGGCTTTGGTTCTTGGATATAAGGGGCACATGATATTTGCAACCTCCTCTTTGAAATGACTTGGTGTGGATCATAGTGACACTTCTCCCCCTGTTGAAAGTTCATTGCTTGCAGCCTTTTCTCGGTTTCCTTTGCACCCTTTCTGTTATTTACAATAAAGGGGCCAACAATACTAGGTAATTTAAACAAAATTACTTTCCTAGATGAGACAAAGTGTACTTTATCTACATTCTAGATTTGTCTAATAAATTCCAATGCAAATATTATGATGGGCACAAAAGAAGGAAGCCTATATGGTGGGATCCCTCCTCCATATAATTTGATTTCTACATATGCTTCGAATAGGAACCAATATCCAACTTTCAAATATTTCCTCAATTGTAAAAGAGATTGATCCTTTTGTAAATTTCTATGTGGAGCAGTATTATTGATGATTTTATAGAAAATTGACATGAAAGAAGCAATGTAAAAAGAAAAGCCTTCATTATTTTGTTCACACCTGATCATATCAGTCCAATTTATCATTGTTTTCTTCTACTTATTTATATCCATGACATTTAGATCCAAATCCATGAATTGGTCAACATGAACATACACGAAGAGGTATACCATCAAGGAAGGAAACGTAATGCACCCAGAAATATTGAAGTTGAGAAGTTGTATATTAATGGAATGTTCCCAAAAAATGGGAATATCCAACACAATGCCAGGTTGCATCACTAAATGGAAAATCCCCAATCCTTGACAATCAATCACTGTGGTATTATCTCCTCCAAAAATTCCCATAATTACAAATAAAATTGGCCTGACACTTTTAGAAAAAAAAAACTATGGGAAACTTTGTAGACTCTGGTGGAATAACTACATTTCATGGCAAAACTGAGCTATACAATTTACTTCTATCCTCTTTTGATAGGCTTTGGTAGACAGACAGAAGGTTTCTTCGAAAAATGTAGTGTAATTATCGGATTGCGGAAAATCCAGTGATTTTCGAATCAACAAGGAAGACATGTGCATAAGGTTTTCACCAAGGGAATTCATTACATAACATCTCTGTGGGTATAAATACAAGGTGAACTAGATAATGAATTTTGGGAAAAAGTAAGCTTGAGGGATAATTACAGCGATAAGCCTTATTTAACTATTCTTGAGGAAATTTCAAACTCAACTTGAATGGCTAGAATGTTTTGAAAGACTTCCATTAAATTTAATGTACAAATAGGGTCGAAAATATCATGTTCCATGTCCATTAGGGGTATATGGGTGGAAGAACCAGATAAGGTGGCTTTTTTGGTCATTTTCATATTTACTTTCAAAAACATGAGGTAGTTTAAGACTCTAAATAATTGGTAGTTTGAAAGATATTGATAATGGAGACAATTGTTGTCAAGAGCAGGAGCTGGAGAAAAAATGGTATATAAAATAGAAGAAATGATAGAAATCAGGGTTTTTATAGACAAATGGTGTAAAAATTATAATTAAGCTAATGGAGACAAAAGAGTACGGAAGGGTGATGTGGCAGCCAGTGTGGAAGGTGATGTGGAAGTGTGGTGGATGAGGTGGCATGAGGTGGAGTGATGTGGAAGTGATGATGTGGAAACCTGCTCGCATATATATATGATAAAATTTTATATACATATTACATTTACATATACCAAAATACTCTATATTTGGCGGAAAACCATTTAATAGCCTTGGGGGCATCCCTGGCGGTGAGTAGTTTCATCCCTGTGTGTCATCAAGGTTGATCACAGTCGTCGACCGCCCAATGTTTACTTTTCAAAACCGCTTACTTGAGGGCACCCTGCAATATAAACGTAAAGTTAATTGTGATGTTGGAGTCGGTGTAAGCGCAAGCCTAATGTATGGTACAATGATGATTTTTTGACAGTTACATGCTTTCTAACAATTGCTCTGCTTGACACTCGTGGGGCTGACCCACTCCCTTTAAAATATATTTTTATTTTATTGGCCCAAACTTTGGGCCTGCACCATAGGCTTAGTGCAACACATCAAATTTTTCAAGTCATAAACGCAAAGAGTCACATTCTCTATAGTCTATACATTTTTTTTAGTAAACATATATGTCTATTTTCTTTTGTGCCTTTATACTTTTTTTTAACTAAAAAGAAAGACTACAACATATTGACCATGATTTTACGAGATAATATAATATGGTGAGAGCTTCACCAAAAATATTATATATACATATTATATAATTGATAAAATCGTCTTCCATTTTTCCTATGTATCATGGGGATTCACCCATTTATTATACATATAAATTTAGAGGGGTTTCTTAAAATTTTCCCTATTTTAAATGAAAAAAATAATAATTTAAAACATTTTTTTTCCAATGAACAAGGACCCAAGGATGTTTCCCCACATTCACAATGGCATCCCTAATAAATCCAAGAGCATAAACTAGTGTCATTCACCTAGTAATTTATACAAAGAACTTATCGACATGGAACTAACCAAATTCCAACATTATTGATAACCAATTAGCATAACCCTTGAATTAAATTTAAAAGGTTTTATTGTGAACTAAATAAAATTATATTCATAAAAAAAATGGTAAATGACTTAATGATTTAGCAATTTTAATATAAATTATAAGAGTTTTTGTAAATGCATAAATAAATGGTAAGAATAAGGTAGGCATGTAGTGGAGTAAACAAGCTTATAAAAAAAAAATTTGAAAGAGAAAGGAACATGTCATAGTGAAATGCATTGATTCTCGATTAAGTCATCAATGATAAATATTATTTTTCAATAACAAAATGCATTAATTCTAAATTGGGTTATCAAGGGTGGCAAGTGCAAGGGGTGCTAGTGTGCCCCAAAGGAACTGAAGAATCAACCTTCTCCTACAACCTAGTCAAAGCCACAATAAATGAAGTAAATGCATATGCTCTATTACAAGGAATCAAACAAAGAGTTGTTAAGAGTATCAAAAAACTAATTATGGTTGAAGATTTAGCTCTTATTATCAAACATTTATATTCAGGAACTTTCCCTTCACATTCTAGACTTAGTTTGATCTACAAAAAGATCTATATAACACTGGAATCTATATTGGAATTTCAAGCCCTTCATGTCTTCTCTCTAAACAGTCATGAGGTTAACGATCTAGAAAACCTAGCTATTAGTATAGAGGAAGGCACAATTCAAATTAATGGGAGGGAGCTCCACTTCCCAATCCCCTGACCATGGTTCATATCACTTTGGTTAAATTTTATAGTTTGGCATCCATAAGCATCATTTATAATTGGAACTTGGTAGTCATAAGTTGTTATTGGTTGGCAGCACAACAATCACCAGAGACAAAGGACATAATGCTCACATGTAAAAAATACTCTATGAACTTGATCACCCTATCTCTCTCTCACACTATAGATATGGCTTTGCACTCTCCTTTTTTGGTCACCTACAATGAGCACCTCCTCATGATATCTCCTCTACAAATTAATCCCTTTAGTCATTTAGGCTTTGTTATTGCATTTCTCTCAAGTTTGTTTATGACATTAGGTGAGATAAGTTGCTTTAAATGGATACTCTAGTGGTCTGGCTTGGCCCTCTAGGCAGCTTCTGTAGTGACATGGGATCATAAGAGTTGGTTGGTTGGGTATTTGTGGTTCAATGGGTGAGGCAACATTCAATTGGGGGTGGTGTCTCAGGGCTGGGAAAGCGTGCTGAAAATATATTTTCCCCTCTCTTCTAAAACTTTTGATCATTAAGACAATATATCCCATCTCCAACTGTAACTCTTTCAATTAGTAGCTCAATGGTCTTCCGTTGTGGACATGTTAATAAAATATAGGCAACACCTAAAAAATATGGAAGATGAAATTAGTGCACTCAAGCGAAAAATTGAGGATCTAAAGCTCTCCGAGCAACAGAGTACTCATAATTATCCCTCCTCTACTCACTCTTTATGTTCTCCCCCTCTTACTCTTCCTAATATAAATGCAAAAGCTCATCTTCTAGAGCCAGTTCTACCCTTGAAAATATATTATAATCCTACTTGTTTTTAACGTCCGTGTATGTAAAAACTTATTTAGATCTAGGCATCTACTATAAAGTTTTGACTACTAGAATGTTAGTACACAATAATTCTGCTATTACATTGTAAAAATGATCGGCTTCTAGTTTTGATAAATGCTACTAGCCAACATGTAATTGGGGAGGTGCTTTACAGCCTGGTATGGAAGAAATGTTGTAATGTCTTGTCTTATCGTGTCTTGTCCTATCCTGTAAACATTTTGACACGGTCAAATTACATAAAAATTAAAATTAAGATTAAGATTAAAATTAAAAGTTAAAACTAAAATTAAATAAAAAATAAAATTAATAACGTGAAAACATTTTTACTCGGTCAAAATAAATTAAAAATAATTAAAAAAATGTACTTCATGGTACTGGCCCATGGTATGAGAACCCATGATATTGACCAATTATATTAGTGTGGAATATAGCCTATTTAAAGGGGAAAATTAAACTAGCCTAGATCCATCTTAAGTTTGGATCTACAAGCCCCGAGAGGGATCAAATATCTTGAGATTAAAGGGGGGGAATTAAACCAGCCTAGATCCATCTCAACTCCAGATCTCCCAAGCCCTGAGAGAGATCAAACCTCCTGAAAGTGAAAAGAGATTTAATCCCTCTGGATGCTTGGTAGATAAAAAATTAAGATAAATCTAGAAAGATTTTAATGCACATCTAAACTTTTGTTATACTAAAATTATTTTTTTTAATAAAAGTGTTCTCTTAAAAAAATAAAAATAAAACCAAGAGCTTGTCAACAAACAGCCCATCTACCAGCTTAAAAACTCAAACCACACATCCCAATCAAAGCAGGATATCAGATAAAGCCCAGGTCATTAACTTATTAGACATTAGCCTAGATCATGCAACTGAATCCATCTTGAAAAAAGGTCTAAATTTTGCCTTAACCCCTAATAAAATCCCTGTGGAAGAAGTCATCAGTAACATTGAAGTAGCTATTAAAAACCTAGGTATAATGAAAAGTGAAGAAATCAGACAAGATATTGCAAAAATTCTGAGAACCTCTAAACCTCTTGCATCTAACAATTTCGTAGAAGAAAAAAGAGCTCTAAACAACCTCAGAAATAATAAAAACATAGTCATCTTAAAAGCTGATAAGGGCAACGCTACGGTAATTATGAACAGAATAGATTATGACAATAAAATGGAAGAACATCTAAATAATATTGGATGTTACAAAATCATTAATAAAAATCCCAGTGAGAAAATCATGCGCGAGGTAATTAAGAAAATCAAAGAATCATCTATGGATAATGTCACAAAAAAGAAAATCATCCCTAATAGTTCCATTATTGCTAGAATTTATGGGGCTCCTAAGGTTCATACACCTAACATACTTCTTAGACCTATAGTTAATACCATAGGTTCCCTTACTTACCTTTTGGAAAAACACCTAGCCAAAAAACTGAGACCCTTGTCTGGTAATACCCCTTCTTATATTAAAGACTCCTATTCTTTTGTTCAATGGATTAATAACATAGAAATGAAAGACGAAGATCTTATGGTTAGCTTTGATATTGTATCGCTTTATACTATGATTCCTATTGATGAAGCTATTGAGATCATGAGAAACATCACTGATAAAGAAACTGTGGATCTTCTAGAGTTGTGCTTGAGATCCTCTTACTTCAGTTTCAAAGGTAAAATTTATGAACAAACTCATGGTGTCACTATGGGCTCTCCTCTATCCCCCATAATTGCCAACATCTTTATGGAGCACTTTGAACAGAAGGCTCTTCGGGCATTTCCTTACACCCCTGAAGAATGGAAAAGGTTTGTAAACGACATATTTGCCAAATGGAGTTATGGTAAAGAAAAGCTTGATCTATTCCTCAATCACTTAAATAGCATCTCTGACCATATAAAATTCACTATTGAAATTGAAAATAACAACCAACTTCCCTTTCTTGATATCCTTCTAACTATAAGAGATGGGTCTCTTGGTTTCCAAGTCTATCGAAAGAAAACCCATACGGAAAGATATCTACATGCAAATTCCCATCACCACCCTAAACAGAAGATTGACATCATTAGGACCTTAACCACTAGGGCAGCCAGAATATCTGATCCTAACCATTTAAATGATGAACTCAACCATCTTTACAAGGTGTTTGAACTAAATGGCTACAATAGAAATACCATCAAGAAAGCCATGCACCTATCCCTAAACAAGAAGAACAATGATATTAAAAATCAAAAGTTATCAACTCCTAAGGTCTCCCTTCCATACATAAAAGGCACCACTGATAAAATCACTAAAATTCTTAGTAAACATAACATTAATGTAGTATTCACCCCTGCTAACACCATCAGACGATTATTCAACTCAGTCAAGGATCCCATAAACCCTAAACTTCAAAAAGGTGTTTATATGATTCCTTGCTCATGCGGTAAGGAATACATAGGTGAAACAGGTAGGTCTCTTAATATTAGAATTAAAGAACACGCTGCCGACTTATGAAGAGAAAGGACCTCTAAATCGGCCTTAGCAGAACATGTTCACTCTTCCTCTCATTACATCTGCATGGAAGATGTCAAACTAGTTAGAAAAGAAGACCACTATCTTAAAAGGAAAATCAAAGAAGCCATTGAAATAGAAAAAAGGAAGAACAACCTGAACTGGGACGATGGATTAAAACTTAGCAACGCTTGGAAACCTTTACTTGAAATCTTAAAAAATCAGTAACTAACTGTTATCCCTTAAAATAACCTATTCCCTCCTCCCTTAAAAAATCAAACTAATAATCATCAAAAACGTCTATTATATAACATCCTCCTTAATCAATAGAACAATAAACAAACATATATTAGTAATTGATTACTTCACATATAATCATTTGATAACATTATAAAACAACTATTAAATTACTCAAATCTAAACAATTAAAAATTAACTCTAGAAATCACAGATAACATTATAACAAATAACTCACCAAATCTATAATAATAATAATAATAATTAATCACATAAATCAAATTAATCAAATAAATAAACAAACAAACAAATAAATAATAATAATAATTAAACAAAGAAACAAACACATGAAATTAAGTTAATAGATAGGTTAACAAATAATTAATAATATCATTAATCAATTAATCTATTATATTAATTAATCAAGCAAACAAATTAGTTAATTAGTTAAAACAAATTAATGAATTATCCAATCAAAAAAAAGTTTCACATAAAAGTATCAAACGTAATAATTAAATCAACAAATAGCAAAATTAATTAATTAATTTATCCCTTTAAACTTATTAATGAATGAATCAATTAATCCAATTAGTAAATTAATAACTTAA
>APFE030565739.1:15542-29833 GCA_000404065.3 Pinus taeda | reverse complement strand
ATTATAAATAATAATTTTCATTATATTACTATTATAATTTTAGTAATTTAATAAAATAAGATATGAAAATTTATTTGTATTGTGTCCAATGATGCTTTACAACCTGTTATAGTGTATATGTGTAAGCTCAGATGTGAGATGTGAGATATGTGAGATGTGAGATGTTAGATGGATAAGTGTTAGATGTGATAGGTGTTAGATGTGATATGTTATATATTTTTTAAATTTAATTTTTTTTAATATTGTAATTTTGTTTTTTATTAATAAAATTAGGAACAATCATTTAGATAAAAGAATATATGATATACATATCACATTAAAATATATAACATATAAATAGTACTTATAAATTAACATCCATTTTACCATATAAATTAAAATAATGGTTTCATAACCATCTATAAATTTAATTAATAAGCTCATAAAACTTAATATTTACAATATAACAAGATTTTTAATCATAAATATTTACCATGGATATAACTCCTAAATAATCTTTTTTACAATATCACGGGCGAATACTGAGAAGAGAAAGATAGAGAGAGGGAGGGAGAGGGAGAGGATGGAAGAAAATCATAATACCATGGTTTATCAATACGTGGACCATCTAGGCTTTTGATTATTATGTTATGGATCTAGGCTTTTAATTATTCAGTTACAATACTGTGGGTCAATACCACATGCCCAAAAACCATAACTTATTTAAAAATCAAAATATTTTACAAATACTTTCTTTTAATTTTAGTTATAGCATTTTTTAATTGAATCTAACAGCAAAAAGGTTATAATTACTTTTGAAGTATATCTAAACCCTTCCCATAGAGATTAAATTGATCTTTTAATAAACTAAAAACGAGAATGTTTTTAACCAATTTGGTGTATGGCTTGGTCATGACCTTAAAATTGGATAATAATAATAATAATATATACATATGTGAAATTTATAAATATGAATAATATTATAAAGAACCAGGATACATGCATCTTAATCCAGGATCCAAGTGAAGAGAGAAAGCAAAGTGACTTAACAATGATACATGAAAGATAGTGCATGATTCTTTTAAGTTTTTTATTACTGTATTTTCTTTAACAATGTTGATCCAAAATATAGGTTTAATATTTTACAACCAATTTATTTATTTATTTAATATAATACAATACAATGGGATCATATTTAAGAGAGAGGGTGAGATAAAGTGGGGGAAAGAGACATATAGGTGGGAGAGGCAGGGAGAGAGAGGAAGGAAGAGAGATAAGAGGGAGGAGAGAGGAGGAGAGAGGGAGTGAGAGATGGATTTGGAGGGGGAAAGAGAGGGAGGGAAGAACAAAGATGTCGAGAGATAGAGGTGAAGATAGGGAGGGAGTGATAAGAGAGAGATGAATATGAAATGAGGGAGAGAGGAGATGAGGGAAGAGAGAGAAAAGGAGAGAATAGAGATAGGGAAAGAAGGGGAAGAGAGAGACAGGGAGACATAGACATGGAGGGAGGAAAGAGGGGGAGAGCGAGAATGAGAGAGGGGGAGAGCGAGAATGAGAGAGGGAGTGACAAAGTGACAAAGTTGGAGGGTGGAGAGATAGAGAGAGTGCGATAGGGGGGAGAGACAGAGGGAGGTGGGAGAGACAGAGGGAGGTGGGAAAGAAAGGTAGAGAGAGGGGAGACAAAGATGGGGAGAGAGATGGAGTTGGAAGGGGAAGAGAGACATAGAGAGAGAAAGGTGTAGAGGGAGAGGGAGTGACAAGGAAGAGATGGTAAGGGAGAGAGGAGAGCAAGAGGGAAGAGATAGAGAGGGAGACAAGGGGAAGAGAGAGAGAGTAGAGGAAGATAAAGAGTGTTAAAATTGATAATATTTTTAATAAATTCCTCTTGTCGAGAGGTGTAGGATTGATATAAATATCATCCGATTCCGATAAGTATTCATGGAGATATGAATTTATTTTAATTATGGAATTATTATCAAGCCGACCTACAACTCATGTAGACTCAGAAGCCCAACAGTCGCATCTATTCACCCACCAACGTTGTGTATAAATATAAGAGGATTTTTCCTCATTTGGATTCACTCATCTCATCACATCTCTCTCTCTCTACTGCGCAAAAATGAGTCTCTTCTCTACTACGCAGAAATGGGTCTCTCTCTCACACATGTGAAGCCGGAAGCTGTTGAACCTGAAGCTGCAACTACAGAAGTAAAGATTGACCTGCGTGGCCTAGAAGATCTCCTCATTTGAACTAAACTATAGGTTCATCTGAACCTCCTCTGGAAGCCGCAACTTTTGGTGGTGGAATGAAGTCAATCCGACGAACGGTTTGCAAGATATCGACTGCCCTAGTTTGAAACCGGAAACTGCTGAAACTGAAGCTGCAACTGCAGAAGTAAAGATTGACCTGCGTGGACTAGAAGATCTCTTCATCTGAATTGCACTGTAAGTTCATTCAAACCTCCTCTGGAAGCCGCAACTTTTGGTGGTGGAATGAAGTCAATCCGACGAACGATTTGCAAGATATCAATTGCCCCAGTTTGAAGCCAGAAACTGTTGAAACTGAAGCTGCAATTGCAGAAGTAAAGATTGACCTGTGTGGACTAGAAGATCCCCTCTTTGGAACTGCGTTGTAGGTCCATCTGGATCTCCTCTGAAAGCTGCAACTTTTGGTGGTGGAATGAAGTCAATCCGACGAATAGTTTGTGAGATATCATCTGCCCTAGTTTGATAATGAAGCCGCTAATGCTGATGCTGCTGATCTAGGGTTTGCTACTGCTGATATGAATCAGATTTATTGTACTATTTCTCTCTGCTGAATTATTGAAGATAAAAGAAGATTTGATCAAAGGGTGTCCCCACACATTGTGGGGTTTGTCCCTGGCTAGCCGCCACATCTTGTGTCTCTTGTCTTGGCTTGTTTCTGTCGATCATTTAATGTTCTATCTACACTTTACTTTATGTACATGTGATTGCTAATCTGTGGAATATAATAAGAAAAAGAAGTAACTTGTTATAAGCATAGAACATACCATAACTTAACTATGTAAAAATAAGTAGGAGATGATAAACTAGTGATTGAAATAGGATTTCTAATGTGTAGATTCAAAATTTTTCACATGGTATCAGAGCATTGCAGATCATAAGAGACTGAAAACACCAGCCGAGAGATCCCGAGAATTTGTTGCAGAGAGGCAGTTGTCCCGAGTGACAGCGTCATTTCAAAGGCAGAGGAGCAGCTAAAGGTGTGACGCAAAGCCAGAAAAGTGATGCAGAAGCTCAGGCAGTGCCTACGTCAGCAGAGCCTGTAGAGGATGACACAGAACCCAAGAGGAGCTCACACAGTGACTGCGTCAAATCTCTGGGCTAGCGCACAGAGCCTAAGAGGCTCGAATCAGTCAATGATCGAGGCTGCAGGAGCAGAGCAGATTCGATCAGTGGAGTTGGTGGGAAGTTGTTGCTATTAGTGCAGAACAGTGTCTGTGGAGACAGAGCTGAGGTAGAGGGAGTCACTGCCTTGACATATTTCTAGCCAAAGAAATCTAGATCTGTTTTGCAGAAGCAAAGGAGGATTGGAGAGGAGTGATTCGACATTTGGCAAGACGATTTTTCCGTGAAGGAAATCGGGACTCAGGGGAGTCTAGAGGAGCTTGTTCCTTGGAGGGTTTCTTGCGCCAAAGAAATCCACTTCTGAGACTTGCTAGATTAGCAACAAGAGAGGGAGAAGAAAACCAGTCCTATATTTTTTTAGCAGAGATGGCAATCAATGGACTAAAGGATCAGGACAGATTGGATGGAACATCCAATTTTGTCATCTAGAAGGCCAGGGTCCTGGCAATCCTAGACAAACATCACATCAAGGACTATGCCTTGAAAGTAATTGTCGTTCTGGTCAACGCTGATCTACTGCAGAAGTGCGAGGAGGCCTAGAAGAAGGCTAAAACATGATTCTAGACGGGGTCAAAGACCATGTGGTCCCACACATTGCTGAGAAGGACACAGCAAGGGAGATGTGGGAAACGTTGACCACCTTGTACTAGGGCACTTTCGTACAATGGAAGATGCTATTATAAAATTAGTGGAGACAGTACCAGATGCAGAAGGGAGAAGAGATCGATCCCTTCCTCCTCAAGTTGCAAGGGATTCTCAACCAGTTGACTTGCGTGAGGTCTACACCAGATCCTGAGTTCATGGTCAGGACTGTCCTGAATGCAGTCACCGAGCACTGGGAGACATTTGTCCAAAGTATATTGGGCAGAGCAACCCTCCCCAATTGGGAGGAGATGTGGGCAGCTCTTCGACAAGAAGAGATCAGGAGGTTCACCAAGGCAGGGAGTAGCAACAAAGGATCCCAAGTTAAAAAGGAAGAGGAGGAGGATGCAGCTCTCGCATCATTGAGACAGCAAGGGCAGCAAAAGAGAAAGAAGAAGGATATTTCCAAGGTTAGATGCTTCAAGTGTGGGGAACATGGACATTTCGCCACTTGGTGCCCCCAAAAGAAGGGCAAGGAGGAGACTTCTGACTCGAAGGTTGCTCCAGCGAAAGTTGACAGGGAAGGAGAGGATGACAATTGTGCCATGAGTGCTCATGCGCCTCTAGAGAAGAGGTGGGGCAACATGGAGTTGTAGTCGAGAGGACTACAAGAGGGCAGGATCCTTGAGGTGCCCAAACTCTTGGATCACATACGGCTACGGGAGCCCTTAATGATCGTAGCAAAATGACGGGTGTCGGTTGGAGCGAGGTGTGATGGAGCGACAATGGCAGAGCTAGAGTGCCAAAGTCTGAGGCAGCATATTGGATGCTGTAGCAGTGAGAGAGGCACATAGCAGTTTGTAGCAGCACAGTAGCAGCAGAGGGTTTGTTGAATTTTCTAAGTCTATCCGTTAGAAAATTAATCTGTATTCTGCTGGTTTATTTCTTCTACTTGTAGATTCTGAAAAAGTTATTTAAAACATTTAAATACTGAAATTAACACAATACAGTCACAACACCTACAGATCATCAACTGAAAGAAAACAAGCACACAAGTGACAGTGTTATTTTTGGAAAAATGTCCCAAGAAAAACCCAATGCAGGAAAACTAGTGCAGCTATTCAGAGGGTTATATTATTATGCAGTCTTTCTGAGCACAACTGGGTGCCTAACCGGCTCACCCAATGGAGAAAAAGACACGGCAGCAATACCTCTATATCCGGAAACAGGTATTCAGAAAACCTGTCCCACGAAACCCTCTCTGGCACAACTGAAACTCAGCGCTGGCCACTATGTCAGCCTCCTGCTGACCTGCGTCAGCCCTAGAACCCTCTGCATCAGCCTTCTGAGGCACTTCGCAGCCTCTGGGAGCCTCTGCATCACTCCCTCTACCCTCTGCATGGATGACGCAGTCTCTCTGGGCTCTACACTGCCTCTGTTGGGCTCTACATAGCTTAGACTGGTTGGTGCTCTCTCTCTCTCAGCTTCTGTGTTGGTCTCCCAGTATTGTCCCTGCCTCTCTGCCTCGTACTCACTGCCCCTCACTGCTAATCACCGATTCAACTTTGCTTAGCAACCCAGCTCTAGCAAAATGAATGACTGGTCACTCTAGTGAGTTCTCCAACTGACCCTCAAGCCTCCTCTTATACTTTTCCTGTTGGTCCTTCAACGACCGAGATTATATCTCTAATCAACGGCTAAGATTAGATTTGGATTGATCCATGTCTTTTGGAACTTTCTAACCCAGTTCTATATTAATACTCATTAATATTTTATTTTTCCTAAGTTTAGACTTACAAACTCCATTAAAAATATTAATTATTTTAATATCTCCCAAGGCGATTACAATCTGCCCAAACCATTTCTGGGTCTTGGAGTTCTCATGTGCTTTAGCCTCTCCACCAATTTTCATGGCTAGAGCACATCCGATGCTACCCCAAATCAACACTCCCTCTTAGCGAGGATTGTGCTCTAGTAATACTCCACACTGAGCATCACTCTGATTATCCCACATCGGTCCCTGTGCTAATGCTAGGCCTCTCCGCCCAACATCCTCTACACTGCTGCATCCTGTACTGCTGCCCATGGCCCTGCCACTGCCACTGCTGCATCCGTATGGTAGCTCCCTCTGCATCCGTGTTGCGTTGGTCCATCATCCCAACACTGCATCCCCTCTCACCATGCTCCATCGTGCTATTGCATACTGCTACTGCACTGCAACTCAGTTACTGAGAAGTAAGTAACTGATCCACCCAACTTCTGACATCCCTATCAGGCTAGAGACACTTCCGATGCTGAAGCTCTCTTTGTCGCTAACAACTGCTCCCTCTTCTGACCTCTGCGCTGCTGCAACAACTCCCTGCATCCTACACCATTGCACACCTCTCTGTGCCATCCTGTACTAGTGCAACACTCGCGTGCCTCTCGCACTGTTGTAGCCTTCTAGCCTCACGCTGTCCTGAGACTCCTGCACTATAGCACTCTCTGTCGCTCCATCTGCATTTGTCTCTACCTGCATCCGCAATCCTACTACTCCTCTTCGAGGCTTCCGTAGCAAGGTATAACCCAAGAGGTTGGGTACCTCAAGGATCCTGCCCCTCATCGCCTGTAGTCCTCTTGACTACAACTCGATGTCTCCCCACTTCTTCTCAAGTGGCACATGAGCACTCATGGCACAATCATCCTCCTCCTCGACTTTTTTCTTCGCCTTTGCAGGCACTGCCTTCGAGTCCGAAGCCTCTCCCTTACTCTTCTTTCTAGGACACTGGTTCGCAAAATGACCTAGATCCCCACAATGGAAGCACTTGACCTTGGAGAGGTCTTTCTTCCTCTTCTCCTGCTTTCCCACAATTGCTAGACTCGCATCCTCTTCTTCCTCCTTCTTGATCCTAAACCCTTTTCTGCTATTCCCCGCCTTGGTCAGTCGTCTAATCTCTTCTTGACGAAGAGTCACCACAATTCTTCCCAATCTGGAAGACTTGTCCTGCCCAGTATGCTCTAGACAAATAACTCCCAATCCTCAGAAACTGCGTTTAGTGCGGTCCTCACCATCAATTCCTCATCCAGCGTGGCCCCTATGGAAGTTAGTTGGTCACGGATCTGCTTCAAGCAACCATGGAAGACATCTATTGCGCTCCCTACTGCATCTGGTATGCCCTTAGCTGATTCTCCAAGAGCATCTTCCTCTACATGGAAGTATGTTGGCACAATGTCTTCAAGGTATCTCACATGTCCTTTGTCGTTTCCTTCTCGGCAATATGTGGTACCACATGATCCTTGATCCCATCAAGGATGATGCACTTAGCCTTAGCCATTGCCTCCTAGTACCTTTCATTAGCTACCGGGTCAACTGGGATAGCTATCGCTCTCGAAACGAAGCCCTTGAGGCGATGTCTATCTAGAATGCACAAGATCCTGGCCTTCCAAACCACAAAGTTGGACGCTCCCTCCAACCTATCCTAATCTCTCAGCCTGTTCACAGCCATCTCGCTGCTCTTCTATCGACTCCTTCGAGTCTCTCTATTTCCCTCCTGGAAGTCCTCGATTCGACTCCTGTTGAGTCTCTCTACTTCCTGTCTGGAAGTTCTCTTCTAGACTCCCTCTGAGTCCCGATTTCCCTCCTGGAAATCCTTCTGCCAACAGTCAAGTTGCTCCTCTCTGATCGTCTGTGCAACTGCAGCACTGATCTGAATTCCTTGGCTAGAAATCTGCCTCGGTAACAACTCCCTCTACTTTGGTCTTGCCTTGTTAGGTATTGTTCTAACCACAGTACCCCACCAGCTTCGCTCCACAAACTACCCACAGCCTCCTATGCCCCAGCAACTGAAGGATTGAGCCTCTTGGCTCTATGCAATCTCAGCACCGGCAAAACAACTCCCTTACCCAACTGCGTCAACCCACCTGGCCTCTGCTTGGCTCTACGTGAGCCTGTTTCTGCCCTTCTCAGCCTCTACGTTGCCTCTCTCTGGCCCATACTAATGACGCAATCCCTCTGGATCACTCCTTCCTCTGTCGCTTTCTGCAAGGATCATCTCTATCACTCGGGACAGCTGAATCTGCTGCAAATGCTCTGCTAAGTTAATGCCTTCAGTTTTCCTGTGATCTACAACCACGCTCTGATATATTGTTGAATTTCCTAAGTCTATCCGTTAGAAAATTAATCTGTACTTTGCTGGTTTATTTCTTCTACTTGTAGATTCTGAACAAGTTATTTAAAACATTTAAATACTGAAATAAACACAATTCAGTCACAACATCTACAGAACATCAACTGAAAGAAAACAAGCACACAAGTGACACCATTATTTTTGGACAAATGTCCCCGGAAAAACCCAATGCGGGAAAACCGGTGCAGCTATTCAGAGCGTTAATTATTATGTAGTCTTTCTGAGTACAACTTGGTGCCTAACCGGCTTACCCGACAGAGAAAAATACACGGCAACAATACCTCTATATCCAGAAAAAGGTATTCAAAAAACCTGTCCCACGAAACCCTCTCCAACATAATTGAAGCTCAGAGCTGGCTAATCTAGCCACTGTGTTAGCCTCCAGCTGACCTGTGTCAGCCCCAAGACCCTCTACGTCAGCCTTCTGAGGTACTGCGCAGCCTCTGGGAACATCTGCGTCACTCCCTCTACCCTCTGCGTGGATGACGCAGTCTCTCTGGGCTCTGCACTGACTCTGCTAGGCTCTGCATAGCCTGGACTAGCTGTTGCTCTTGCTCTCTAGGCTTCTGTGTTGGTCTCCCAGTATTGTCCCTGCCTCTCTACCTCGTACTCGCTACTAATCACTAATTCAACTTTTCTTAGCAACGCCACTCTAGCGAAATGAATGACTGATCACTCTGGTGTGTTCTCCAACTGACCCTCAAGCCTCCTCTTATACTTTTCCAGTTGGTCCTTCAACGGCCGAGATTATATCTCTAATCAATAGCTAAGATTAGATTTGGTTTGATCCATGTCTTTTAGAACTTTCTAACCTAGTTTTATATTAATACCCATTAATATTTTATTTTTCCTAAGTTTAGACTGACAAACTCCATTAATAATATTAATTATTTTAATATCTCCCAAACCAATTAGAAGCTGCCCAAACCATTTCTGAGTCTTGGTGATCTCATGTGCTTTAGCCTCTCCACCAATTTTCATGGCTAGAGCACATCCGATGCTATCCCAAATCAACAGGGTCAGCACAGATTAGCAGCAAAGGTAGCTTCAGCATCACGAAGCATCCAGACTGACCAGCATGCCACTTTTTGGGTGAAGTTTCAGTTGCTTACTTCTCAGCAATTGAGTTGCAGTGCAGCAGTTAGCAATGGCAGTGCTATGGGTAGCATGAGCCAGCACTTTGAGAGGGAGTTCTAGTACAGATGTAGCAATGACAATGGCAGAGTCATGGGCAATAGTACAGGAAGCAGTAGGGCAGTGGATAAAGGGCATCAGGCCAAGCATCAGTAGCATAGAGGACCGATGCAGTGGATCAGTGTAATACTTCTATTGAGAAGTGTTACTAGAGCACATTCCTCGCTAAAAGGGAGTGTTGTATTTGGGTTGCATCAGATGTGCTCCAGCTCCGAAATTTTATGGAGAGGCTAGAACACATGAGATCTCCACAACCCGGAAATCATTTGGAGAAATTCCACCCGGGTGAGGAGTTATTAAAATAATTAATATTTTTAATGGATTCCTAAGTCTAAACTTAAGAAAATGAAAATATTAATGGGTATTAATAAGAATATGGGTGAGAAACTTCTAAGTAACAAGAATCAAGTCTGCTTTAATCTTAGTCGTTGATTAGAGACTTAATCTTGGTCCTTGATTCATCAACAGGAAAAGTATAAGAGGAGGCTCGAGGGTCAGTTGGAGATACACCATATTGATCAGTCAATTCGATTTTTTTGGGTCGTGATTCGCTGAGAAAATCAAATAGGTGATCTGAGTTGTAATGAGAGGGGCAGTAGCTGAAAGTTGGATCAGAAGAGAGTTTTGAGCCAATGAGTACCAAGCAAAGAGGCAACGAAGAGGCCTACGCAGCCCATGAAGGAGCTTACGCAAAGCTGACGCAGGGCAAGAGGGTTCTTGTAGTGGCAGTGCGAGATAACCGACGAAAGTTTGAGATTTTGCTGGGAGTTCGATGTTCTGAGCTAGGAGGTGTGCAATCGAAGCTTCTGACAGCAAATCGATCCAGCAGAGAAGATGTTGTCTCCCAGAGGCAAGACTCTGGCCCACACAGAGCAGATTGTGTTGGAATTTTCACAGTGCTTCCCGGAGTCAGCCATTCAATGGATCAATTGAGACTTGGAGAACGAGATAAATCCTCCTATGTATTTCTTGCTGCCGTAACATCTCTTAAAGGTTAGCCAATGTGAGAGGCAACCTGTTGTACTCGAATTTTGCTTGCTTAATAATACAAACCCTCTATATGTTGCACTGGTTTTCCCGAATTGGGTTTTTCTAAGGACGATTTTCCAAAAATAACGGTGTCCCTTGTGTATTTGTCTCGTTTTATTTCAGTTCATGATCTGTATGTATGTATAGTCTGCAATAGTGTTTTCATCGCAATTTAAATAATTAAATACCTTGTTGAATGTAAAAACAAGTAGGAGATGATAAACCAGTGATTGCAGTAGGATTTCTAATGTGTAGATTCAGAAATTTTCACATAATGCATATGTTACACTCACTCTTAAAAGCGTAAGTTACAAAGGCATGCATACCTTCTTAATGGCATGAGTTACATTTCTAAATGGGAATGAGTTACACTCCTCTTGGCATGCAAGTTACTCCTCCTTTATGGCATGGATTTGTTGTTCCTCCTATATATATGTGCCTCATTCATTCTCCCCTAACTACTTGTGCATTGTGAAAGAAGAATACAAACTTGAGAAAGAGTTGGAGAGAGTTAAAGAAGATTGTGAGAGAGAGACTTGGAGAGTAAGAGCAGAACTTGGTTAGCCAATGTTGATTCAGTGCTTCAATGTTTCAATGTTGATTCAGTTGAAGGGAAGGTTGATTCAATGTGTGCATCTACTGCTGCTACCAGTGATTTTCATGCTACAGCTTGTTCAAATTTGGGTGAACTTACTCATTGTCTTGATCTCTCATTGTACTTTGTATATTTGTTGAACAATTAATTTCTAATAGAAGAAGAGTCTAGTTGGGTTTTCCCCTTGTGGGTTTTGCCGTAGTCATTGAACCTAAATTCTTTGTCTCAGTTTGTTCTTGGTTGTCTTCTATTGTGCATTTGATTTAAGTTTTGTCTACAATTATTTATCTAATATTGCAGCATAAAGAATTTTTGCAATAAGTGATTGTTACAGCATAGAACATCAGAATTTCAACATAGTATCAAAGCTTTGGTGAAGACAAGCCCAAAAAGATAAGAGTTGTCATTCATTTCTTGTTGCTGAAACTCTTACTCTTGAAAATTTTATTGTTGAAATTTAACTGCTGAAATTTTTACTACTGAAAATTTTACTATTGAAATCTTTTTGCTGAAATTTTTAGTGCTGATATTTTTGCTGCTGAAATCTTACTATTGAAATTCAATTGCTGAAATTTTTACTGCTGAAAATTTTAGCGCTGAAATCTTACTGCTGAAATTTTCTCGCTGAAATTTTTGTTGCTGAAAATTTTAGTGCTAAAACTTTATCGCTGAAATTTTTACTGCTGAATTTTACCGCTGAAATCTTACTACTGAAATTTCCCTGTTGAATTCTTACTACTGAAATTTACTGCTGAAATTTCACTGCTGAATTTAGCTGCTGAAATTTTACTGCTACCATACTTCCAATATTTCAGGGAACCCAAGATATGATAGTAATTTTGCAGATAGTAATTAATGTGTTGCATGTTTTTAATAGTTGTGGTTTTGGTACTTGTTGATGCATGCAAAAGTAAACAGTCGTTTTACTTCTGTTTATGCATGTGCAAGAAAGTGTTGTCTTGAAAAAAGTATAATGCATAGAAGGTTGTAAAAGAATAACTGACAGGAATTGAATGTTGAAGATAGGGGGATTTTGACCCTCTCGCATTATATGAGAAAGGTCATAATCTTATGGGTTTTGATAATTTTGATATTAGAGTTTACTAACAATAGTGGTTGTATGTAAGAATAATGACTTTTGCAATAGATGAAATAATAGTTTTCTAAACAAATCTCTTTTACAATAATCAAAGATGGATTATAACTAATATCATTGCAGGAAATGATGTCAATATGTATAATTATTATTACATTCATTCGCTTTGGGATCAAGATTTGAAGATATGTATAAAACCAATGGAAGACCTATCCATGCATTGATTCACGATAAGTAATCATCATTATAAACTGTGGCACTAAAAGTTCACTCATCTTCACTATAAAGCATTACCTCATGTGAGAAAGATGGTTTCCGAAATATATGAGATTAGAGTGGATCACAATGGAGTTTGTCGAGTGGTGACCAATAAGATACATTTCTTCTACCAATGACATATGACTTATGGACAATGGTAACTTTAGAGGCCAGATCAAGAGGGAGTTAACAATGTCTTACAATCCCAAAGAATTTTCAAGTCTTATGTTGTTTCTTTGTGTCACTGCTCTTGTTTAAATTTATCTTTATAGATCATTGGTTATTCCTCCTACATGAGTATTTGAATGATTCTTTCACTAACTTCTTGATGAGGATGCGATCAAGAAAAGTAGACCCTGAAGATCATTAAGGTGCAGAATAGTGCAGGAAGAGTAAACTCAAAGAGGAAGCTAATGCAAGGATAATGAAGGAGCCACACATCTTGAAAAGAAAGAAAGGCTTGTCTTATCATTAACTATACTTTCATTATGTTTATTTACCTTGTTACTATTGCTCTTGCTCTTGTTCTAAGATTAACAAGTGCATTTGATGAATGTGAGAACCAAGTCCTTTGTATCGAGATTGAGGAAGATGTCAAGCCATCCCATGACTTGAGTGGACATAAAGTGGACAAGAGCTCCAGATTTCTACAAGGAAGATGGAATTGAGAAAGGGACCACCATACCATATAACCCATAACAAAATGGGCACTTAAGGATCTTTGACTGTCCTGTCTACTTTCATGTTCCAAAGGAAAAGAGTACCAAGCTGGAAGCTTCAGGTAAGAAAGGTGTGATTGTTGGTCATTGTGAAAATTCTAAAGCTTACAAAATATGTGCCTGTAAAAGAACTACAGAGTTTAGCATAGATATAACATTTGATGAAGATGCAGTTCTTTGAAAAGCCATAGACACTCTTGCTAATGTTGAAAGACATGATGATGCCTTGGATGCACAAGAAGATCTCAAGCCTGAGCTTGATCTTGTTGATGAACCCATAGATCCCATGGACTCCTCGGATCCTTCTCTATGTGCTAGAAGGAGACCTTCATAGCTTCGTGACACCCTTCAAGATGTTGATAAACATGTTGCTCCCTAAGGAACCTCAAAGAAAGCAAGAAACCATGCCGGTTCAAAGGATATGTTGTAGCCATGAGCAACATTATTCAAGTCGAACCACGCACTTTAGAAGAAGCTGTTAAGGCTCAAGTGTCGAAAGATGCAATGGCTGAAGAATATGAGTCTATCATTCTTAATGATGTATGAGAAGTGGCTCTAAGGCCCCAAGGTAAATCTGTTGTGTCTTCTAAATGGCTGTATAAAATTAAATATGGTGCAGATGATAGTATTGAAAAATATAAAGCTAGATATAAGGTTAGAGGGTTATGTCAAAAAGAGGGAATAGACTATGATGAAATTTTTGCACCTGTTGCTTGTTATACAACCATCTAATCTATTGTGGCTCTAGCTCCTAGCCAAAGATGGTCCCTTAACCAAATGAATGTGAAGATTGTTTTTCTACATGCTTCCTCAAGGAGCAACTTCAAGGTTTTGAAGTACATGACCAGAAAACTCACATGTGCAAACTAAAGAAAGCCCTTTATGGTTTGTAGTAAGCTCTAAGAGCTTGGTCTGCTCGCATTGATAGCTTGTTGACCACTACGTGTCAACTTCCCATAGCAGTACACCCCCTTTTTTCGCAAAAGGGATAGCACTTAATCGACGTGTTCGTGCCATTCGACAGTCATCGTCGAATTGATCATATTATGTTGTAAACCCATTCTGCATGTGTGAATTGTAAATAATCTTAGCAGAATTGAGTCATGTATGTAAATTGCCTAGGTGGACCTAATTTTCTAGTGATAGTCTATGTTCCGGAAGGTTTTTTGTCTCACCGATCCATGATCGGCAGAGTTTTCCTTCAACCTAACCCCAAAGCCAGAATGAATTTTGTCATTAGAATCTTAGGAGAATCCTAGTGCGTTGATCTGCTAGATTATAGT
>APFE030565739.1:0-11332 GCA_000404065.3 Pinus taeda | reverse complement strand
TCCCATAGGGTCTACCCCCCTTAGCCGCAGGAGACAGGCTTAAACGGAGAGATCGGGGATCAGAGTGACAACCCCCGGTCTGAGCGTTGTCGTGACAATCTGTGCGACAACACATCTTCTTGATGAAGCTTGGTTTTACCAGAAGTAATGTTGATCCAAATTTTCACTTCAAGGCAGTCTAAGGTATGCCTTTTGATTTTGGTACTATACGTTGATGATTTATTTATGACCGGTGGTGAACCTCTATCCTCCACTTTAAGAGGGATTTAACTTCTGAATTTGAAATGAAAGATCTTCATTGGATGCACTACTTTCTCGGTCTTGAAGTATGGCAAAAACCTGATGAGATTTTCCTTTCTCAAAGAATGTATGTTGTCAAGCTGCTAGAAAGATTTGATATGACAGAACATAAATACATGAATACTCCAATGGAGATGAACTTCAACAAGCTATGTGGTGAAGTTGCAGTTCCTGATTTGGTAAATCCTTTTGAGTATTGACAACTGATTGGGGCAGTGATGTTCTTAGTGAACTCTAGACTGGGCATATGTTTTGCGATCGAACTCTGAGCCAACATACGATTGAGCCATCACATGCACACCGGATTGTTGCAAAGCATGTGTTGAGATACCTGCATGGGACCATCAATCTGGGATTGAAATATACTGCTAGTGATATAAGACTACATGGATACTCAGATGTTGATTGGGCTAGTAACTCTTCTGATAGAAAAAAAACACATTTGGGTGCTATTTTAGCTTAGGATCTGCCATGATACCTTGGATGAGCACAAAGCAAAAGTCTGTAGGCCTCAACACGGCTAAAGTTGAGTAGATTGCTGCTAGCATGGCTAACTGTGAGGCAGCATGGCTGAGGAAGCTCTTTCAAGGGTTGTTTGAGCATGTTCTGGAAATAACAGTAATTTACTAGAACAATAAGAGTGGGATTCGACTTGCAAAAAAATATTGTTTTCCATTACAAGTCCAAGCATATTGAGATCAAATATCACGATATCCGGGATATGGTGTAGAGAGGAGCGATAAGACTCCATCATATAGTAACTGATGACCAGATCGTCGACATTATTACCAAGTCTTTACCGAAAGGGAAGTTCTTGTTTTCTAGAGAGCAACTTGGATTGACGGATCCGACCCTTCCTAGAGAGAGTGGTCATGGATGATGAGACTTGGATGTGCGAGATCCTTGTCATGTGTTGACAAGTGGACCCCCCAAGCAGTGATGAGCTTTGGATAAGCAAGATCCTTGTCATGTGTTGACAAGTGGATCCCCCCAAGCAGAGATGAGACTTGGATGTGTGAGATCCTTGTCATGTGTTGACAAGTGGATCCCCCCAAGCAGTGATGAGCCATGGATGTGCGAGATCCTTGTCATGTGTTAACAAGTGGATCCCCCCAAGCAGTGATGAGCCTTGGATGTGCGAGATCCTTGTCATATGTTGATAAGTGGATCCTCCCAAGTAGTGATGAGCCTTGGATGTGCGAGATCCTTGTCATGTGTTGACAAGTGGATCACCCCAAGCAGAGATGAGACTTGGATGTGTGAGATCCTTGTCATGTCTTTACAAGTGTGTTAGTTTTTGGTAGCATCAGATGCGCTCTAGCCATGAAAATCGGTGGAGAGGCTAAGGCACATGAGTTCTAAAGAACCCAAAAACCGTTTAGTGAATTTCCACTCGGATTGTATTTTATTAAAATAATTAACAGTTTAATGGGGTTTCTTAAGAAAATTCCTAATCCTCAAGGAACCCCTAATGCAGCAAATCTGAATCTACTTCACCTACTTGATTTTAATTACATTCATCAAGTTATTCTTCTAAATACTGAAGCAAATTACTTCTGCAGGCTACACTACTTAAATTTGATTTGCATGAAACAAAGAAACTGAGCAAAGAACAATATACATAGGACACAGTTATTTTTCGACAAAATAGTCCCCAGAAAAACCCAATGCGGGAAAATCAGTGCAGCAACTCTGAGGGTTTTATTATTATGCAGTAATTTTGAATACCAATGTTGGTAGCCCTCCCAGCAAACCAATGACAAAGAAATACAATGGCAAAAAATCTGAGTGAGTTTTACCTCAGTTCACCCGGCAGATTTCGGCTAATCTGGCAGCAAAACTGGCTAGCGCCGGCTACTTCTACGTTGGCCCTACATAAGCCTTGGGTTATCTCTACGTCAGCTCTTCTACCCACTACATCAGCTTTCCCGGCTATTCCAGCAATTCCCCGACAGTTCCAACTTTTTGCATGGAATGCAGTTTTCTCCTCTCCGCTGGCCCTTCTGGCTTTGCGTCAAGGTTGCATGGGCCCAGACTAGCCCAACGTCAGTCCTCCGGCTATTGCGTTGCCTCCAAAAGCTTCTCTCCGCCTCTCTGTCAAAATTCCTGAACAATCCTTGCCCCTCAGCTGCAAGATCTCCCCAATCAATTTTCCTCCTGACAACTTCTCACCTCAGAAAATCAATTTCCTCAATCTCTTTCTGTGTTTCTAAATGAACCCTAAGCCTCCTTATACTTTTCCTGTTGAGACTATTGATTTGGGGTAGCAATGGATGTGCTCTAGCCACGAAATTTGGTGGAGAGGTTGGGGCATGTTGAACATTGGAGTGGCACCTGATGGTTATATGAAGACTCCATGCCCAAGGATGATCCAGAGGACACTTGTACCATCAAATATCATCAGTCAACAAAGTTTTTTAACTCTAATTCTATCTTCTCATCATCTTTCTTGTACCCAAATTCCACACCCTACGGGGAATTGTAATAAGTGATACTAGTAATGATGAGTTTTGAGTCTGTAACAGGCCTAGGATGTTGGGACTCGATCAACAAACGAGTACACCTTTGAGTGTTTTTTTTATCATGTTAATCATCCCTTCTTTTTGAAAGGCGGATAATTTTCTAGGTTTTTTCACTCACGTTTTACCCCAAAGCCGGGGTGATGGTTTGAAGGTTGAGCCCCTGCAACATCTTAGTGTCTAGAGTCCATGTATATTATCATACTAGACCAAACAAAAAATTTCGTGGAATTTGGTTAAGTCTAGGTAGTCATTTTTAAATTTTTTAGATTTCCCACAGGTCAAAAATTACAAATAAAATTGTATTTAAATAGTAATAAGTGTAGTCTAGACAAGTTGTATGGAGTATGAGTAATCAAAATTACACCTCTCACCCTCAAATTTCTACTATGACACACTTTGAGGGGTTAATAATGTGTTTTGGACCCTCAAAACCCACTTTTCCTAAGTTTAGTGGGAAATCTGGCAATTAATTAAGCCATAGATTAAATAAATGGAAAAAAATAAATATCCACACATGTTAAACGTTGTGGAAATGAGGTGGAAAATTATGGGGGAATTAAAGTGAAGTCCCAAGGTGATGTAGACTCGTAAAATCAAGGAAAGGACATGTGCTCAAATAAAATCAAATTTCTAGCATTAAATAAAAAAGCTGCTTGGAAATTCGAATTTGTGAAGTTAATGCACATTTGGGAGGATTAAGGAGAATATTTGGTGGAGATTTTTGTGGGAAATTGTTCCCACATGGGTTACCACCCATATACACTTGTCATTCCACCATAAAATTCGAATTTGGCACATAAGGGAAGAAGAAAATGATGTCCACTTGCCAGAATTCGATTTTTACACTTAACATTGGAGCTCCGCTCAACAAATTCGAATTTCTCTTTGGGATTGTCACCTCATGCCACTTGTCTAAACACTTCTACATTTGGGATTGGCTCCAATGCCATTTGTCATTGTCATTCTTCATTGGGATTTGCTCCCAACTCTCTATATAATAGAGCCATGGGCTCTCACATTGTATAATATTGTTACTAGCTATTGTGCTTGTGGAAGCGTTGCTGCCTTGTACAATTTCAGAAATATCAATAAAGACATTGGGGTTTCACTCATGAGGTGTTCCTCCTTTTCGAGTGTGATGAATTGTTGAGCATTGGTATAATTCCTTTTACTCATGCTTTGATCTAATTTGCTTCCATATGCTCTTGTAGATTTGTTAATATAGAGCTATCTTGCATTGACATTTGATTTAGAAATATGCTCTAGATATAAAATGCTCTAGTTGGTTTTAAATAAATCTCTAGAGTTTCTTATTATTGTTCATTGCTAAATCTATATGGAACTAATTGTTGATTGAAGTTTTGTAGAGGGAACATCTTGTTGGGATTACAGAATCAAGCGTGAGGGGAAGTCTTTGGAGAGACCAACCCACTATTGATACATTCTTAAAGGAGCTCTCATTTGTTCTTTGAACCTTCATAGTCTTATCTTACACAGTGGTTTTGCAAGGATTTCGGCACATCGCTTCTACACAAGCCGAGAACTTCTAAATTTAAATCTCTTTTAAAAAACATTGTACTTCATTTCTTTTATTTGCTATCAAAGAGCCTGAAGATGGCTAAGCAAATATGAGAGTTTACTCTCACTCTTTAGCTTAGCCTTTTGTAAATTATAATTGTACATATACATTTTATCTTGCTGATTTTTCCATTAATACTTAACTTATTTTGCAGCCATTGTTTGGATTGTTTGCTAACTCTTGTGTGGCAAATTTTGAAGAGCAACTTCCCGCAACATCTAACACGTGTTTGCAAGACCTTTGGCAAGTGTTGGGGGTTCGATTTCCAAGGATGTCTTGAGCCCTTTTGAGGCTTATTTTGGCCAAGTCGAGTTCACCATAGGGCTGCCCATTTTCCTTTTTAAGCAGTGGGCATTTGGAAGAAACTCACACGTTGTTTCCCTTGCATACGTTTTGTGAGATCTTGTCACTACTTTCTCAAAAAAGGAGGTCTAGTGTCTAAATTTCAAGCAATTATTGTAAGGACTCTCCTTGAAGTATAGTTGAGAACTTTGAAGGGCCCTCTTCTCATTGTAATATTAATAAAAGATCTAACTTGCTTGTGGGAGTTTGGGATTTCTCCCATGGTATCCTATCTCCCCATTTAGAGGGAGGCTTCTCTTGGGTGGATTGACATTTGCATGGTTTAAGCTTTCATACTTCATTCACTTATATGCATGCTTTAATTGGGAATTAACACAACCTCACTATCACATTTCATTAAGTTAAAGTTTGTTACAATTTCGTTTGAGCTTTGCATTATCTATCTCATTGTTGCTTGAAACTACAAGCTCACACTTTACTTTGGGCAATTCATCATTTATATGCAAGCATTTTATATTCTTAACAAACTTTGATTTGCTTCCATTTACCTTCGTAAATTGTTTCCTGAGCGTTTGAATACATGCTTCAATTTTATGTTACATTGTTATTTTGAATATTGGAGCAATTTATTGTCATTGTCAATTCGAAACAAATTTTACTTTCAAGCAAATTACTTGTATCATTTTAATTCATTTATGAAACAGATGCAACACTTGTAAGATAATTTTATTCCTCCAGTTGAAGTTATAATTGCAACTTATGTTGAACACTATTTCATTCTCAAGCATTGCAAATCAATCTCTTTGAAGCATTTGCATGTATCATTATTTTAATTTGCGGAATTAACACAATTTGCATTTCATCTAGGCATTTTAGTGTAGGAAGGCCCCAAGCCTCATTAAAATTTTACCTCCAACATAAGTTGGTTGAAGTAAACATCTTAGGGATCCTCTACTCCTCTATTGACTCCTCACTGTGAGATCCATATTATTGGGCGAGGGTGAGGTCTGAGGATTGAAGAGTTAAATTGTAATCTTGTTGTAGAGCTAATTAATAAAATTAACCAAGAGCACTTTCCATTACATTTACTTTACTTGTCTCTTGATGATTTGAGTTTTCATATGCAAAGTCTAGTTCAAAAGCAAGTATTGTAATCATTTCAAACAAGTGTTTTCTTTTCATATTTCAAGTCTAATTGCATATTGATGTCTTGGTTTAGCACTTCCTTTCTTTTACATTTCCAGGTTAATTACTAATTTTTGGGTTTTGGGAAGATATGTTTCACATGTTTTGATTTATAAAGTTGATAATCTCAAAAGAATTGTGTATCTTACATATCTTGTGCTTCTCCTCCTTGTCCTTCTTGAAAGGACGTGGTGTAGCATAGTGACCAAATTCACCACACCGAAAGCACTTGATCTTCGAGATGTCCTTCTTTCTCCGTTGCTCCTGCTGCCCCTTAGATGCAAGGGCTGCATTCACTTCCTCCTCCTTGGGCTTCGTCCCACTGTTGTTGTTGCTATCAAGTTTGCACTTGACTAAGTCTCTCCTCATCTCTTCTTGCTAAAGAGTAGCCCACATTCCTTCCCAATCCGGCAATCTCTCTCTGCCCAGGATACTCTGGACAAATACTTGCCATTCTTTTGAGACCGAATTCAAGGCTAGCCTCACCATCTCAATAGGTTGAGGTGTTAACCCTACAGCTGCCGACGAGTCTCGAATTTCCTGAAGCCTTGTCAGGAAAGGATCAATGTGTCTCCCCTTCTGCATCTGCATGGATCTCATCTTCTGTTCCAAGTACATCTTCCGCTGCTCGAAAGATCCTCGTATAATGTAGCCTATGCTTCCCACATTTGTCAAGCAGTATCCTTGTCGGCAATATGACACACTACATGATCTCTCACTCCGTCGAGGATCAATCACTTGGCCTTTGCCATCCCAACCTTCTATTTCTTGAGCGGATATGGATCCGTGAGTACAGCTACCACACCATCGACATAGGTTTTGAGATCGTGCTCATCCAGAAGGCATGAGATCCTTGTCGTCCAGATCAAATAGTTGGATGTACCTTCCAACCGATCCTGATCTCTTAACCCACTAGCTGCCATTTCTGCCAACGAAATGTCGAGTTGCCTCCTCTCTTCTCTATGCAACACTAGGCTAGCCTATGCACTGCATGCTAGAGTTAGTAGATTTGCTCCTCTCTATTGTTGCTCAGAAATTAAAGAAATCGAATTCCCTGGCTAGGAATTCTTTAAGGAAGAAATTCCCTCAATAGTGTCTCCTTCTTCCTTCTGATGCTTTTCTGCCCCAACACTACTGCAGAAAACTGCGTCTCACCAGAAAATCGCTCTATGCTGATGCTTCTGCGTTGCTCCCACTAACACTAGCAAACTTCAATCTAGAAATCTTTCTCTTTGACGACTCACTTAGAGAGAGATTTTCCCACAGAAATTTTGCCCTCCTGACCTGGACTTAGCAATCCCTCTAGGTATTCGATTTTCTGCCTATGCAGCACTTCGACTTCCCTCCTCCTCTTCAACGTTGGGCTCTTTCGGCTCTACTCTCTTGCTTCACCTGCCCTCTGATACCATGTGAAAATTTGGAAGACCCAAATTTCTACTGCAACAACTGGAAGAACTGGCACTAATCTGCAGTGGAAGAACCGGCATTGATCTGCACTGGAAGAACCAGCACTGATCTGCACTGGAGATGAGCCTCTGTGTTGCCTCTACGCAGTTCTGCATCACTCCCACGCAGTCACTGTAGCTCAGACTGCGCTACACCTCCTTCTGATATTTTGTTAGCTGGAAACTTCAACTCTCTGGCCTCCCGTTCTCAAAACTTGGCTCCAGCACTAAATCTTGATTGCTCCTCAGCAGAATTTCGATCTCCCTCTGAATCTTTGCACTACCACAGCGTAGCTCTGCGTGGCCTTGCATCAACCTCTTTGGACATCTTTTTGCCCTAGCTCTGGCACTAAATCTTAATTGTTCCTCAGCAGAATTTCGATCTCCCTCTGAATCTTTGCACTACCACAGCGTAGCTCTGCGTGGCCCTGTGTCAACCTCTTTGGACGTCTTTTTGCCCTCTCTTCCTTGTAATCTCCGGATCAAGAAAACTTCCCTTCGGAAACTATCTCTACCCCTCACTGCAAGCAATCTCTTCAATCTTCTCTCTAGTAACCACTACGCTGCCCTCTCTGAGAAATTCGATCTCTTGATCTCTCTCCGATGTATTTTCCAAATGCCCATCGAAGTCCTTCTTATAATCCTCCAGTTGAGTAATCAACGGCTCCGATTAGATCCTAATCAATGGCTCAGATCATTTGGACTCAATCTTCGTCTTCTTCTAGAAGCTTCACCCTCAGTTTGATTAATACACTTTAATTATTTTAATTTCCTAAGTTTAGACTTAGGCACCCGTTAACAATAATTAATTATTTTAATAAAACTGTCTCCGGGTGGAATTTCCCAGAACAATTTTTTGGTATTGTGGAATACATGTGTCCTAGCCTCCCTGCAAATTTTGAGGCTTAGAGCACATCCAATGCTACCAGAAATCAACATTTCCTACACGTCCGAGTTACTTGTTCTTTGTTCTACACCGAATTGTATATCTCAATGGAGGAAGCTTTATGCTAATATATAGTGATTTGACCTTATTGGGAATGGTCACGTCTTTTGGGGGGAGCCAACATTACGGCCAACTTGTCAATCAACTATATTTGAAAATGTTTATATAGGGGCCAACCCGTCAAGAGATTGTTTGCAAATTTCTTAATATTATCCTGCTCGATCCTTCTAGCATTAATATTTATTGGCTCATAATTTAGTTCTTCAGTTATGCTTGTCACTACCAATATATATGCTTGTAATACTACTCCCAAATTTTTCTAATCTCTGAGTCTCACCAAAATTCATATCTGTATACTGTGACTGTAACAGAACTTGTGTAAACCTTATTATGTTGTAACAATAATCTGAGCTCATATTTTAGAGGTATAAACAGACAACCTTGTGTTTGAATGTGAAGTTGATTTGTACTTGAACACCAATAAGCCAGGAGCTGTCACTTGCCAATAGTACACTGGCACCACAAAGATTCACCTGTACTTTGGATTCCTTATGAATCTTAACAGTTGCTAGAAATACTTTGTTAAACAGTCAGTCAAGAGGAAGGCATTTTTAAAACAGCATAGAATTTCAAAGTTTCAATGCTTTTAAAGGCAGTGCATTAAAGGTGTTAATAATGTTGCTGCTTTATGCTTCTGGGCCAACTGTGATAGCTTCTATACCTTTCCTGCTTTTAACCAAGGTCCTTTCCTTAGCATCAAAATCAATTTTCTTAGGTTCAAATTCCTAAACAAAATCATGTTGAGCTCCTCAAGTCCATGTTCCTAGTAATGGTGAATGGTCAACACAATGGCTCCTTGCATAGCTGACCCTTTTCCATCAATGGCAATACCTCAACATAGAACTAGAATGCCCTGAACAGAGGCAATAGCAGAAGCATAGTTGACTCCTGACATTGCATCCCAGTGAAATGAATTACCATCTATCATAAATGAAATATCGAAATGCCCATTCTTATTTTATTAAGGGATTTTCTGGATTAAGATATTTAAGTATCCAGAAGTTCAAGGACAGCTAGCTTGCTGGTGGTCAATAGATTGATACCATATTAGATGCAAACTTTGGCATCACTCCTACAAAAAGAAAATCATAATTTGGTAAGTATGCAAGGAAAAACACTGGACTATCGGTTGCAAGGCACCTGCTTCATATGTAGTGGTTAAAGATGACATCATATTCAGTCCAAAAGAACAGAAAATTCACCCATGCCTCGTAATTCTGTATGTAAGGTATTATTTGACAATTGGAGCTGATAGTAAATTTTGGTTGCCTGTTAAAAAGCACAGAAACTTAAGAGGATAGGATACTAAATTAATAGATTATTTAGGATAATCCTACAAATGAATTTATTAATTCACAAGCGTTTGAAGAAGACACCTAACAGTTTGTAAGGTAGCTGCCTAATATGTAAGTAGTTGAAACAGGACAACTTAAGTCACCTTTTATGGGACACGAGCAAGAAATTCCACTACACTAGTTAGCCTGTCAAAACATGTAATTAATCAATGGCACTTCAGAAAGTAACTATAATTTTGATCGGTTGCTTCAAAACATACCACATATTGACAAGAAGAAAAGAAAATACACAGGTTTGAGGGAAAGAAAAATATCTTGATTATTAAATTGTGAATATTTCAGAACTTGTTAAACGATTCCTGTTAGGGTAGAAGGAAAAGCAAATAAAGCATCATCTTACTCATTCCATCAACAATAGTTGGATCATTGTCTGCATAACGTTCTAACTCCTCCTGAAGATTTATAACCAGATACCACATCATTACTATTTAACCAATGTTCAGTTCCTGGAATTAGTATTCACAGAGAAAATGAGAATGCAACAAGAAGCTTTCTCAGTAACAAATATTACCCCTAGTGCTTTATATCGCTCCTCAATTTGTTTCAAGTCATTCAAGGCAACCTCTCTCTCATCCTGGAAAACAAACGAAGAATGGAAACTCAGAGACTTTTCTAGTATTCCTTCTATTTGATGATTGATTGAAGAGATGTTTGGGCAATGAGATATGTGCATACAGAATCTTCCCTTCCCTTCTTTAAGGACTCCTTTTGCAAAACCAACTCAGAATGCCGTTTTTTAGCACTAGCCAGATCGTCTTCCAGTTTAGAAGATGCATGCCTCAGCTGTTCAATAATAAATGAAATGAAAAGCAAGAGAAAAAATTAAAAAAAAAACAGTTCTGACCTTCATAAAATTTCTCAAATCAAAATCAAGCTAAGAGAACTTAATATTCAATACCTGATTGCCAGCACAGCTGGGAAGGCTCCAGAAAAACACCTGCGAATAGAAAAGATTAAACGAAGGGGAAAAAGTGCATTAGTGCCCACAGACAACACAACAAAGTTAATAGCATACGAATATTGATGCATGTAAGTCATCTCTGGCCTAAGTATAAAAGCATTGCCATTTAAAAAGTACATATCAAGCACAAGAACCATGTATAGCAATAAAGCTAGAAAGATAGAACCCAATATCATGTGTTCTATTGATCATCAGGAACTCTATAGTCTGTCGTTCCCATTATATATTCCATCTGCTACAGCCTTGCCTAGGGCTGAACCCATGAAAACAAACTAGAAAAGCAATAAACATTCCAACTGTTACCACCAAAACATGCAAAGTATCTTAGGTGTTGAAGCTACAAGGACCCTTCCAAATATTTTTAGGCATATGTCATGTCCCCAATAAATAATTTCATAAGTAAAATCATCATTTTTGCAATTTTGGCGTTAGGGAATATTTTGGCATATAAAAGTTAGGAAAAGTGGGTTATGGAGGCCCCAATTAACTTTTTGAGGAAAAAAGGAGAAACAAACATTAGAGGAAAAGGAAATAATTTTTAATGAATTTAGACTTCTGTGATCCATAACATTGTTTAGAAAGTTTTCGGCGAAATCACATAGAAAATAATTTGTCGACGCGTTTCGAACCAACCAGTGTGGTTCATCGTCAGGACAAGGTGAAGATCCAATCCAGC
>APFE030565733.1:847-16355 GCA_000404065.3 Pinus taeda | reverse complement strand
ATTAGTTTAGTTTATGGTTAATAATTAATTAGAATTCTAATTTAGGATTAGATTTTTAATTAAAAATTTTGATTTTTAGTCCAACAATAGAATTTCTAGATTTATGCCAGAATTGACCCATCAACTTTGGAGGCTCATAGATTGAGTTATACTTGGCCAAATGAGGCCCAAGACGACTTATTGGAAAGATAAAATCAAGGAGAATATTTCTGAGGAAGTTTTACTAACATATTTGGTCATTTATTGGGTCAAACATCAAGCAGAAGATCAAGTTACGAATTTCTAAAACAAAATCAATTTTCTGAGTTTTATTTTCTGCATTTTCATTTGTCCAAGCCTCTTCTCAATGCAGATCCATTCATCAATAATATCATTGGCCAATCAAACCATCCCATGCATCAATAGAAAGCTTACATTTTATTTTCAATTATTTATTTAATTGAATTTGATTGGATTTATTTTAATGCCAGAAATAATATTTTGATTTTATTGTTGCATCTTAATTCATTTTGATTTCTCTTTGCAGGAAAACAATAGAAGAAATATGAAGAAAAAGATCTCAATCAATGAGAAGGCTCCAGCAATTAAAGATTGGAATTTTGAGCGACTAAAATTGGATTTGACAGATTTCTCTTCAACAAACTTTCCCCTCAAAGAATTCCTTCACAAATAGTATAAATAATAGATTGCAGAATGTAATAAAGGGCTGCTTTCCTCTGCAATTCTAGACTTCTAAAAGCCTAATGTAATAGGAATTTAGAGTTGTAGGAGAGAGGAGAGAAAATCTCAGATCTGGGGATTATTGTGGATTTTTCCTTTGTATCTTGAATCATATATAAGGGGCAGAGTTTGCACTATTGTGGCTCTAGTTTTGAAGGCAGAAGTTCAAGCAATGTAAAGGACTGTTGGAGACCAAGGTCACAGAAATGGATGCAATAAATTGGTATTTCTAATACTACTGTTTCAAATATCAGTTTCATTTTTATGGTAACATGAATGTCTCATTTTATTCATGTTTGTGCACTCTTGTCAATACGGGTAATTTGTCTCAATCTTGTTATTATGTATCTCTGTTCTTATGGATTAAATTCTGATTTCTGAGTAACTACTTGCTCAGAAATCTATCTTATAAAACTGATTGATTAAATAGTAACGTGTTATGAACTATTTCTGCATATTATTGTTTAATTATTGGATTTATTGATTTGATAATCAATATCATTTTTGTGAACTACTTCCTAGAATGTTGTTGGTTTATTATTTCAGTTAGAAGGTCTCAATAGAATTTGTTTTGATATCTATAATATCAGTTAATTGAACTACTTCATTAACTTGATATTCATTATAAGCAAGACATGTTTAAATCCCAATATTTTAATTATCTTGCTCTTAGTTGGGTTAGATCTATATCTGCCTAATTAAGATAGGATTTAGATTAGTTTCTTTTGCTTGTATTATGGAATAAACTTGCATTTAGAGCAATTTCAATATTCTTTTAAGTCCTCTTCTCAAAGAGGAAAAACTTTAGTTGTGGCTTGGTTGAACCCAAATCAGCTTAAGGATCATTCTCTTGCCTAATCAGCAAGAAGAAGTGATCTAATATCCCTGTCTATTGGTAGTTAAACATACATCATAAACCAATAGCGATAGGGAGAAGGTAACTGGACCTAGTTAAACCAGTCGGAGCCACCACACCAAACGGAAAAGGAGCTGCTTTAAGGTCCGGACCGGGTGGTTATCCCCCAGTGTTGTTGCAGCAATTTTTGAGGCATCAACATGTATGTACAGGCGCTTGCAAGAGAGGACTTGGTGGAGTCCCAATGTATGAGGGACAAGTACTATGCTATGAGTCAAGGAACTAAATGAGGATGAGTAGAAATATGTGATTCATGACCTTGATTTGGTATCTATTATTCATTCATTGAAGATGTCGAGACATTATCTTCTTGGTAGGAGATTTATTTTGATGAGTGATCATCATCGACTAAGATACTTGTTCGAACAACCTAATGTGAATGTCGAGAAAGCTAGATGGCTAACTACTATTAGTTAGTTTGATTTTGAGATCGAGTACATTAAGGGAAAGCATAATAGGGTTGCAGATGCTCTTAGTAAAAGAGTGTAGGTAAATCACATTTCAAATATGAGTTCTTATGGGATAGATTTGCAGAAGATTTTATAGGCAGGGAAACATGGTGATATGTACCAACAACTTAAGCATAGGTTGAAGAAGCAATGTATAGGTACTAAGGATGAGTATCAACTCACAATAGATGGTTTGGTCAGATTCAGGAGCAAGATTTGTGTACCAGATGAAAATGAACTCAAGAAGCTTACCTTGAGGGAGTTTCATGTCAAGATGTATTCAGGTCACCCGGGATATCAGAAAATTTTGAAAGCAGTTAAGAAATTCTATCAATGTTCAAACTTAAAGGAAGAGGTGGAAACATTTGTTGCAAGATGTTTGGATTTTTAGCAGTTTAAAGAAGACTGTAAGCATCTAGGTGGTCTATTACAACTAATTTTGATTCCAGAGTGGAAATGGGAGGTCATTCCCATGGACTTAATTATAGTTTTACCAAGGAAATCAAAGAAACATAATTCTATTATGTTTGTGGTTGAAAATTTAATTAAGGTAGCTCACTTCATTGCAATTAAGTATACGAATTCAACTAGTGTGGTAGCTCATATTTTCATTAAGGAGATAATGACATTGCATGGTGTTCCTAAGAATATTGTATCCTATAGAGATGCCAAGTTCACTTCTAAGTTTTGGAAAGAGTGATTTGTAGGTTTGGGGATAAAGTTAGATTTTTGTACAACTTATCATCCACAAACAAATGGACGGACATATAGAGGGTTAACAAGATTCTTGAGGACATGTTGAGGATGTATGTCATGTATCAATAGTGGAAGTAGGAATTGTATCTTCCACTGGTGGAGTTTGCATATAACAATGGGTATCGAGAATCCTTGAAGATGAGATTTTCTGAGGCACTTTATGAGTAGAGATATAATACTCCTATCAACTAGAGTGATCCAATGAACAAGGTGTTTATTGGACTAGATATGTTGGCAGAGATGGAATAGGAAATGTAGGTTATCAAGATGAATCTAAAGGTAACACAAGATAGACAAAAGAGTTATGAAAATAATCACAAGGTATTTAAGGAGTTTCAAGTTGGGGAGCATGTGTATTTCCACATCAAGCCCAAGAGGAGATCCTTGAGAATTGGATCATGTGCTAAGCTGGCACCTTAATATTGCAGGCATTTCAAGATCTTTGAGATGATTGGACTAGTGGGTGGCAGACTTGCACTACCTCTGACAGTGAAATTTCATGATTTTTTCCATGTTTAATTGCTTAATAAGTATGTCTAGGATGTTGATCATGTGAATGATTGTTTTGTATTATAGGTGGAACCTGAGGGAGAATTCTAGCTAGAAACACAATGCATATTGCAGCGGAAACAACTCATGCTCTAGAATAGAGAAATCAAGAAAGTTAAAGTGCAGTGGAAGCACTTTGGGACCAATGGAGCTACATGGGATATGGCTAATCAAATGCGGGCTACGTATCCTTCATTATTTGCTGGTTCGAGCAAATGATTTTTTGATATATGTATATGTTTATGGATGTTGTTGTAGATGTCGCGATGAGATATGTTATAAGGCTCCAATAAGCGATATGCTTTTCATGTTTATTATGTTGTTCATGGTTTGTCATGGTTGTTCATTGTAAATACTACATCGAGTTGCATTATATATCTCCATGAACATTATGTTTTGTTTTCATCAGTTTATTGGTCATATGTGTCATAGAACATAGAGGACGGTGTTCCCCCAAGGGGGAGAGATTTGTAACAACCACTGGTTGGATTTCTATGTAAATAAAAATAAGTCCAAGTTCTTGGGACACATATTCCAAGTTGAATGTTGGGAAAAACATAGTGATGGGTATCATTGGTGATTAATTAATGGCTATGGAAATTGGCAAAGACATTGGCAAAGGTAAAGTGGAATTAATTGACATTTTATTTATGAAACAAAGGAAAATAAGAGAAAAGGAAGGTGAAGAGACACAAATTTGCATGAGAGGTAAAATGAAGTAAAACAAAGAAAATAGAGGCTCCAATGATAAAAGGGCTTATGAGGATCATTTCACAACTTTTGCTCATTATTCTTTTATTAGACCAGTTTTGGAGATCTCTTTCATTCTCTCATTCTCTAATTCTCTCATACTCTTGCACACTTAGAGTATTCTTGGAGCACTTTGGCATACATTGGATTTGGAGAAAGAAGGAAAAGGAAAACATTAAAGTGCAAGGAAAAAATTGGATCAACAACTACAACTAGATTACTTTATAGGTAACAGGTTGCATGTGTGATTTCCTTGTTGATTTATAGATACACATTATCTATTTATGTGTTTCCATTGGCATGGATGATTTCTGGGATTGACAATGGTTTTAGCCTTGCCTTTCCATTTCCTGTATATCCATGGTGTTGTGGATTTTTCCACTTGATTATTTTATGATTGGTGCTCATATTTCCTCATGGTTGTGGGTTGGAACAAATTCTCTAAAGCCTTGGAACAACTTGGGTTGAGTTACTAGTCTTGAAGTCTAGGTTGGGACAGACGCTCACGAGCGCTTAGTGGGTTGAGTTACTAGTCCCTAGAGCCGGGTTGGAAAAATGCTTTAGAGCTCTGAAAAGCTATGGGTTGAGTTACTAGTTCCCGAAGCCTTGGATAACTTGGGTAGAGACTGATCTAGTTGGTGTTACTAATATTCGTCTATGGAGGTGGAATCATTGTGGTTGAGGGTTGAGGTGTTTTTTCCTCTAGAAGCCTTGATTTGGTTTTGATCTGGTTTATTCCATGAGATCCCACATTCATGCTTGGAATATGGTGCGAGGGTGATTCGGTGAAAGATATATGTGGTTCAACTCAATCTATGGTTGGTTGGTACATGGAAGTTTTTGGCTTAGTTGGTATTTCCATATGTTAATATCAGAAATTTCCCTATTGTGATCTATGAGAATTTGTAGTGATTATGTTGGTGATATTATGGCTAAGTTTCCATGGTTTATATGCTTGTTATTTTTTCATTATATGCTAGTTATATGATGTGTATCATCTATGTCTCTTGTCACGAATTGTTTAGTTATTGATGAGTTGATGAATGTAATGTGTTGTAGGTAGTCTAGGTCAAGTTATACCTTTAAGTTTTATTAGTTTAGCCTTGTTTTCAAATCATTTATGATTTTTAGAAGTGTTGGGAAATTCTGGGTAGTGGTCTAGAGGTTGACTTGGAATTGTGGCTTAGATCTTAGGACCACACCCTCTGAACTGGATAATTTGGATCACAACCTCACTCAGGTAGTGTTATGTGTGTAGTTGGAGGCCTTCAACTACACCCAGGCCTTGTCATGAATTAATTTTGGGGTTAAGTTGTGAGAAAAGAAACCCAAGATCATGGTTTGGTCACCTAGAGTGGTCCTTTGGCCCCTGAGTGTCCTGTAGCCCTGAGGGATGTTGTGATTTTTCATTTTTTGGTTTGTCTATAGGCCCATTTCCTTAACTGGAGATAGGGGTTTGGGTCATGTCATAGTAACTCTTGGTCTCATGTTTACCCTTGAAGGTTGGTGAAATTGGGTAAATGTGGGAAGGGGTGGTTACATAAGAAAAGATAAAAAAAATTGGTACAATGCTTCCCAAGAACATGTTGTCAGGTAATGAGGGAGGCCCTTTAACCATGGCTCACAAGGAGGATGTTGTCTAGGAAGAGAATCATTGGAAAGTTCCCACTCTAGTTAGAATCGCCAAGGCTAAGAGGAACGTTGTTCATAATCCTAAGGTAGAGAGGATCCATAAATCTAAAGAAGATCCTCTTATTACTAAAGGGGTTATTGACATGGAAAAGAGGATAAAGGAGCTTGAGGAATCAAAGAGGAAGAAACATGAATAATAATAAAGACAAGAGGAAGAGTGAAAACAAGAAGAGGATTGGAAGAAGAAAGAGGACCAAGAATAGAAAGAAAGAGAAGATATGTAGAGAAGACATGAAGAGTTAAGAAAGAAAGAAGAAGAGGAAACTAGAAGAAAGAAGAAAGAGGAAATCTGGCTTAAAAAGAGGGAAGAAGAAGAATGATAGAAGTAGTTTGAAGAGGAAGAGCAGTAGAAGCAGTTAGAAGAAGAAGAAAGCTAGAAGAAGCAAGATGAAGAGTTTGAAAGAGAGATAGAGGAAGATGTACAAGCCAAGGACATAGAGGACAAATAGGATATGGAAGACCAAGAGGTAGACGTCATGCCTATTGCAGAGAAAATTAGTTATCAACCTCCATATCCTCTTATTGGTGGCCACATCCCATTCAGTTAGATGGGAATATCTCATCCACAAGATGACTTAGTTGTGGACATTTCCAATCTTATATTCGATAAATTAAAGGACATAATAGTGAAGGAAAGGCCAAGGTACTTTCCAAATGACCTCAACCATCTTGTTTTTATCCACATAGAGAAGATAATTATGCCTAATACAAGCAAGAATCTAAGAACAATTGCAAAAGCTAGTGAAACCTTCATAGAAGCTACAAAAGTAAACGTTGATTTCTTGATGAGAGAAAATGAAAACTTAGCAAGGGAGTTAGCTTATGCAAAGAAACACATTTATCATCTCCTTGCTGAAAATCAGAGGCTATCTTTCACCAACTCTAACAAGAAGGAGTTACAAGAAGTAATGTTTGAGGAAGTTCATTCAATGGGAGACATGATGCAACAACTATATCAGAAAATCTTCACCCTTCATAAGGCAATAGTGACTTTTCATGCAATGCAAAAGGGGTCATGGGAGAATGTAAAGATTTTAAAGACAATTTATGAAAGTATTGATGTGATCCAAGAATGGGGCACTAAGTATAGAGATGCACCAACAAAATTGGTCAAGAAGACAAGGAAAAATGCTAATTTGGAAAGAGTCGAGGTCAAGATACTTATACAGGGTAATAAACAACTTACTACTTATGTGGCCAACACCATATCACCTACTTGCAACTGTATCATGGGTTGGACTCCTTGGTAAGAGTGTATAATATACCTTCCATTGTAGTAGTTTTAGAAACAAAGAACAAAAATGTGGCAAGGAAAGAGATTGAAAAATTCTTGAATAATTTGAGACAAGTAACCACTAAGGAAGATTCAAAAATTACAAGAGATAATATTCTACAACTTGTAGAGGAACCTACCAAGTTGAAAATGAAGTTGTGCATGTTATGGAACAAGATTGGTTCCAAAACTATTTATCTAGATGCAATGGAGACTAGAGTTAGATATAATCCTAATCTCCCGTCCAATGTTAATAGCATAACAACATAAGACAAGGCTTAGTACCAATATGTCACGTAAAAACTACAAGTGGAAGTTGTTGAGCTAAAATTTCCTCAATCTCAACCATGATGTATTGGTTTTGTATTATTAGGCTTTAACCACATTCTGTCTCATGTAATTTTTTATTTTGAAAATAATAATAAATGTAATGTAAAGAGGGAGTCCAAGAGTCACATGGGGTATATGAAGAGTTATTAGGAATAATAATACAAAAGAAGCTCAAGATTCATGAGGGAGCTCAAAGGTTACAAAGGGAGGTGAAGAGTCACCTCATTTGTTATAAATAAACCAACATAACTCAAACAAAGGGTTTGGAACTTAGGATTGGTATCCTTGGCTTCTCTAGCTTAGAATATGAGTGAATATCATTCTTTAGAGAAACAAGTGGTAAATTCATGTTCCTTTATTGGAGCTATTGTCATATCATTGTATTGTGTACTTGGAAAATTCATTAATATTCAGAAGCTCTTAGATACAACACACTTTTCTCATGCATGTATTGTGGATATTGTAAGATTGTTCTTTAATTTTTACGGTATATGTTGTTTCATACAAGTTAAGGTCAATGAACTATTTCATTAGCTTTAGTATATATCTTATTGAATATGTGTTGTATTTTCTTTCATGATAGTTATTACCTTGTGAACTATTTTGCAGGTTAACGATTCTTTCATATATGTGTGTATGTCTCTTTTATGATAGTACTATTACTTTTCTTCTATAGACTCACTCTTTTTTCTCCTTGCGTGGAAGAACCTTTTATGCATTACAATTGATATTTCACAAAGTGTACTCACTTGTTGTCTACAAATCTACGTGTATGCTTCCTATGTTGCTTATTGCAACCAAGACAAATCTATAAAATCACACATATGGCAAACGATCATGTTTCCTAGATGGATCTCCTACTCCATACGGTGTGAGCTCTAATTGGGACTTTATACCGAGGAGACCCCTTCCTTGTTGTCGGCATCTGTCACCATCAAAATAAGCCTAACAATGAAACTAGATCAACATCCACTAAGCTTATGTTATCCATGTTGTAATTAGATAAAAAATTGAATAAAAATATGTAAGGGGAATCACTCTTAAGAAGTTTCAGTAGGATTCTCCCTATAGCAGTGACATTTCACACATTCTCCATTACATTTCATATGGTAAGACTTAACCTTATTTTCAATTCCCTTCTAAACATACTTTCCTCTTAAAGGTGTTTAAGAATAACAAAGAGTTATATTATATTTTTAAAATGTTAATTAATGCACCTTTCCCCTTATATGTGTGAACTACTTTATCATATGAATTAGAAATAACCCTTTTTTGATATATAATCATCTTTAGATATTAAAATAATTTTTACTTTCTATCTTATTATCCTTTTTTTTGTTTTAAAATTTTCAAACTTATAAGAGTAATAATTTTTTTCTTATATTTAAAAAATAAAAAATAAACATATTTGTCATATACCATATCAAAAATGATTTTCATAATAAAATCTGTTTTATAATGTTTCTATCAAAAGGTGAAATATAACAATTTTTGCGCAGAGAGGCACACCCAGTATGGAAGGGATGTGTAGGTGTTAGGTGTAATGTAAGAAAGATTGTATGTCAACCATAGTTTTAAAAACCGGAATGGTCCACCTAATAAGTCAAGTTTCGAACTGGAACAAGTCAAACCGGGACTGATCAGCTCTAAATGAACTGGTTTTTAAAAAAATACATTAAATAATTGATTTTTAATGAAAAAACTACTTTTAAGATTTAAAACCATGATTCCAAGCCAATAGAGGCAAAATATGCAAAATTTTCTTATTTATGTACCATGTAAAGGTGAATATATTAAAATGGCACCGAGTGCAATACATATCATCGACAAAATACATAATAAATGAGGCTCTAAATGGCCTATAAAGTCCAAAAACAATTCTACAAGCTATGAGGCCATTGGCATACTACAATACTACATGTCTAGACTCTAGTCTCTAGAGTCTACACACGATCAATCATCAAATTCATCACCACTACTACACACATGATCATCATCAGCAACAAGAGCTACATAAAGATCATCTAGTTTAGAGTTTAAGGATGCCTCGACCTCATCTACAACCTCAGTAACACTCCCATCAATAACAATAGAAGTGGACTTAATGGAAGAACGAGTTATTTGCGCTACATGACTAGTGCCTTCCATTGGTTGTTTTCCTTTCCTTAATGCAACTACTAATCTTGGTTTTGATGGTGCCACCAAATCTGCTTCATCCCTTACTAATTACATGTCAATATAAAAATCAACATCAAACCCAAGATCTTCAGTCTCCTCCACCCATTCTGATGTTGGATCAATATCTTCCAACACAATGTGATCTTGATCAAGGGTTTTGTTCATCATTTGGTTCCATCTTAGTCGATGGTTTTATTGCATGAAGACAATATCATTTAATTGTTTTTGTTCAAAACATTTTCTCTTCTTCGTGTGTATGCACTAAAAAATAGGCCAATTGCACCCACAACCTGGAGCACTGCAAGTTTGGTTGAGGACTCTAATTGCAAACTTTTGCAATTGAGGCTATTGGATGCCAAATGGCTCCCACCAATGTGCTACAAAGAAAAAGACATTAATTAGTAACTTAGTTCATTTCATTACTTATTTACAAATTACAAGTATTTATAGATAATTTGAATTGTAAATTTCTAAAAAATTTAACTTGAAAAGAAAAACAAATTGGAAATTGGAATCGCTTAACTAGTTGATCCACATCTCTTACCATCATTTCCAAAGGTACCAGCTGCCATACTAAAAAGAGTAAGTTGTTTATGTATTTCCAACTGGTTTTCATGGCTAGGGACCATGCGCTACAAGAAATCATTCAATCTAGCTCTGACCACCCCATCCTACAGATCTCCTAATCGATCTTTATAATGATACTTTGGGTTCAAAAAATACCCAATTGCATTTATAGGATGATGGAGTTGATTTTTCCATCTGTTATCAATGATCTCCCATATACGTCCATATTTAGCTAAATTTTCCTTGTAAGATGCTGGTATCTTCTCCTTTTCCTGATTCATAGCCTCATAAATGTAGCGCATGGCCAATTTTTCCCCATCCACCATCCTTAGCACCTTAACAAGGGGCTCGGTAATTTTCACAAGCTCTGCAGACCTTTTCCAAAAATAATTGTCAAACAATTTTTTTTTGGTGTCTTTTCCATCTTGTCTACGAGCCCACCGCGATTTAGTCCAATCATTAGAAGAAAACATTTTCTACAAGTTTTTATGTTGAGCATTGAGACATTGGAACATGAGGAAGTGAGTTGCAAATCTAGTAATTGCAAGCCTAACAAGCTCTTTGCCCCAAGTGTTTTTCCTCATTAGGCTCAGTACCCATGATGTATTTTATAATGCACTTGGGATTCTCTACAGTGTTTTATACCCACTCCACTTTTCCTATGTCTTCAAGCATGAGGTATATGGAATGTGCAACACATGGAGTCCAAAATATGACCCTATATTTGGACTCAAGCATCTTTCTAGAAAAAAACATAGTTTGAGGCATTATCGGTGATGACCTGTATAACATTCTGCTCCCCCACTTCTTGAATAATGTCATCTAAAAGCTCAAATAGAAGGGTTGCATCCTTCACCTTATAAGATGCATCAACTAATCTAAAAAACATGTTTCCATGAGGGAAAGAAATAAGGAGATTAACGATACTGCAGTTCTTTCCACCGGTCCATTCATCTGACATGATGGAACAACTTGTTTTGAGCCATGAATCTCTATACTCAGCCAAATACTCATCAATGGAAGAAATATCTTTCTGCAAAAGAGCTCCCCTCAAGTCATGCATACTAGGGCCTTTGAAGCCCTTTCCTACAACTATACCAGAGTCCCACATAGCTTGGTAATAATGTGAGCAAGCAACATTAAATGGGATATCTGCATCATACCACAATCTAGCAATGTATAGATAAGAAGTTTCTTTGCATTGTTTTCTCCAATGTTGATCCAAAGTGGGTTGACGACTTGGCTGGGAGAAAGTGGGATTCGAAGAGGCAATGTTTGCAGAGGATGAGAAATAACTCTAGATGTTTGTTCTCTTTGTTCCTTTTGATTGTTGGCCAAAATAAGGATGAACATAATTAAAGGGGTCATTGGTGGAAGGTATAAATGATGATTCTTTAATCTCATAATCATCATACCCAATCTCTTTCATGGCTTCTAATAATTCCCTCTTCCTTGCAATGTGATCTTGGATGGCCTTCTCCCTAGCCTTATACTCATGAAACTTTTCAAACTTGGAAAGGTATTTTTCCCTAATAGGACCTAACAATTCATTTGGTGCTTCAAATGGCTTTATTTGGCCTCTTATCCTAGCCAAGTGTTGTTTCAATCTAAGAATACTCCCACCTACAATAGGGCTATGGTATAGTTTTCTATCATTTTTCCATCAATCAAATCACAAAGAGTCCATGCAATGTCCTTGGCTTTTGGAGCCATGTTGGCTTGAAATAATTAAAATTTGTAGAGAAATCTGCCATTTAAAAAAAAATTGTAGCTAAGAAACATGGAAAACCAAAGCTAAATTTAGAAAAAAAAATGCACATGTAGCCTACAAAATTTGATAGCATAGAACTAAATATTCGATAGCATAGATGATAGAACAAATAAAAAATTTTAATACATGGACAAAAGTCAAATGAGGAGTTTTTCAAGTGAAAATCCTTACTTATAAATGCAAACTAACTTCCTTAGTCTCTTCTTGAAGATGCCAACTCCACTGACAGCTCCAAACTATCTCCAAAATAGCTTCAACTCCAACACCAAGCCTCTAAGATGACTACTCTAGCAAAATCTCAACACTCTCCAAGCTCCCAATAAAACTCACAAAAACTCCAAAAGAGATGTGTGAGACAAATGAGAGGGGAAAGCTCCTTTTAAAGGCTTGGAGAGGGTGTTTTTGGAGGGAAACAACCCTTATTTTCCCTCCAAAACACCCTAGAACCTTCGTAAACTGTGATGCATGGATCCTATGCAGCCTTAGCAGCTAGCCCATGGTTTAGGATTGAACCGCCTAGTTTGACCATAAACCGGCCAGTTAGGGCCAGTTTTTCTAAATTTTGGGTGAAGGGAGGGATCCAACCGGATTTTTCTGCCGGTTTGACCCAGTCAACTAGTGAATCGGCCGGTATGACCAATTATTGGTTCAAACTGATCGATTTTTAAAACACTGATGTCAATATATTATAAATATTTTAATTTAATTTAATTTGATAACATTTTTTAACTTGAATCTAAAATCAAAAAGGTATGAGGAGATGTAATGGTGTAAAATAATAACTTTGTAACCATATCTTAGTTTAGTTAATAATCACATAAAAGCATAATGCTTTTCATAAACTTGCAATGTAACAAGATTTTTAACTGTTGATATTCTCCATCTTACCTTATCTTAATTTATAAAAGAAAACTTAACAAACAAAAATTAATGAATTGGAAAAATATAAGGTACAAAACCATGGGAAAAAACTAATAGATTAAATAAATATAAAGTTAAAAACCATTAGCTATAACCAAATCATAGGCGATAACAATTTTCTCAATAGCTACTTTAACAAAATTAAATCCAATGACTAAAAAAGAATGGTTCAATAAATTATAGACTCAAGTGATATGTATATTTGATATTTAATTTGATAGAAATTATGTTATGAAACCAGCTCAAAAAAAAGATAGAAAAGATATATCAACGACTTAGAATTCAGCCTCTTCGAGGGGGAAACCTTCTTTACATTACATAAATGAACAATTCTTGGATGATACAAATGAAAAGACCTCCTTTATATATATAGGAATCTAAGGGGTCATAACATAATCAGAGCCGACATAACAATAATAATGTAAGGGCACAATAATAACAATAGTGGGCTTCTATGGGGCACAATAGTAATAATATGGGCACTACATGGGTACATCAATATAATAAGTGGGTTGTACTAATAACAATAAGGGTTACATTAGTAGTATAGGGGCCTAACATGCCCCTCTCCTTCAAAAAGCATTGTCCTCAACGCTTGAGTAGTTCTTGATGCTTCTGTATAAATTTCTTGTCCTCCCATGTGGAATCTTCAGCAGGTAAGTTCTTCCACTTGATGAGATACTCTGAAATTGATCGATTTCGTAGCTGTCAGGTTCTTGTTTCTGTGACTGCTCCAGGTTCCAATATGATTTTTCCTTCCTCTTCAATTTCTGGCAATATTGTTTGAATTAGGATCTTTTCAACTTTTGAATAAGTGGCCATACTTCTTCGTCCTTCTTCCATTCATCCCTTTCTTTGTTTATCCAATCTGGTTGGAAAATAGAAATAGCACAAAACAATGCTTCCACAACCTCATCCTTGAAGAGTCTTCCCATTCGATAAGGTTGCCATTTTTAAGTGCGTGTTGTATTGCCAACATTTCCTTCTCATAAATAGATTGCTTGAGATGTAGCAGTAAAAATACCCAATCACCTACATCAAAACATTTTTCACTATGATGTTGATGTATGTGTTGTTTCGTTTGATTTTGCATCAAAGTGGCGTTATCCTTTAAATGTTGGAGAACTTGTTGTTGATGCTCAATGTGATCTTTCACTGCTTGAACCTTTTTCTCCTTGATATGTCCTTGTATCTCTAGAGTTTGAGGAGTGGTAATTTCTTCGAATCCTTTACAAGATATGGTCAGATTCATTTCTTGATGCTCGATGTGATCTTTCACTTCTTGAACATTTTTTATCTTGATATGCCCTTCTATCTTGATAGTTTGAGGAGTGGTAATTCTGAACAATGAATTACAAGATATGGTTGGATTTATTTCTTCTTTCTCAATGTGATCTTTCACTTCTTGCACCTTTTTCTTCTTGATATGTCCTTCTATCTTGAGAGTTTGAGAAGTGGTAATTCTTGCCAATGCTTTACAAGATATGGTCTGATTCATTTCTTCTTTCTCTAGGGTGGCATCTTGGCGCATATCCTCTTCTTTTGATGTTTCTTGATCCTTTTCTTCCTCCTCTTCATATTCTATGTAAAATAATTTATTCTTAGCACACTTATGACCTTTATTGCATTTTCTATCACAATTGTAACAAAGCCTTTTTTCTCTTTTTTCTTCCAATTGTTGTGGTGTAACCCTTGTAGGTTGTGGAAGGCTAGGAGAAACAACACTTCCATCTTTATAATTGTGAGGGGTATGCTTCATGGTTTCCATAGTTTTGGTTTCCAGTATGTCACAAATCCCTTTTACTCTTTCCAATTGTTGTGGTGTTGCTCTAAAGAAGGTGTTGCTCTCTGTAACCTCATAATGTGCTATCATTTCCTCCATGAAAATTGACCATGTAACAAGTTGTTTATGAGAACAAAGCCCTTCATACCATAAAAATTGATCTAGTTCTAAATATGAAGATGCAATACACACCTTTTGTAACAGTGGTACACCATGTAGATTAAAATATTGCTCCATCTGAAGTATCCAATTTACCGGATCCTTGCCATCAAACTTCCTCATCTTGCTTTTTCTTGATTTTAGGAGCTCGATATTGAAATGCCTGTAACTCTATACTTTTGGATATTTAAGTTCTGAAGTTGTGACCTGCAGTAGCCCTCTATGTCCTCTTTCCAATGCCACTAGTCTGATCTAATTTGGATTCTCCAAGGAAGAGTTATACGAAATCACCCACAGTTACGTGATTATAGACTAGTTCAGTAGAGAAAAATTGTACGACGTGCCACGAGTCACTATTTCGACCTTTGGCTCTAAACAATATATAAAAAAAACTACAGTCTGTCCTCTTTGTGTATATTCTTACGAAATTTCAATCCAATACTCAGAGAAAAAGTTATGACGATTTTCCCTAGGTCACTTGTTTGGAATGTAATTCAGGAGTTTGCAAAAAGGCCAACTTCCTCAGATCATATCTCCAAAAATATAGCACACACATATCTGAAATTCGGACTCGAGATTCAGCGCGATGGCTTCTCAAATGGGTTTTTGTTTTCAGCTTCTGAAACATCGCAGAAACAAAGTTATAGTGAAAATTCCACGATGACCTGTTTGGAGCAGCGAAACCCTAGAATCC
>APFE030565730.1:0-56314 GCA_000404065.3 Pinus taeda | reverse complement strand
GAGCTATCCATAAAGCCAATTCTAAAACATATAAATATTACTTAGTAATAAGGAAAAGTGTCCTTGGATTTAAAAATCCAAGAAATAAACAATGATGTATGTAACAATCCATGTGAATGTAACAATCGATGAGATGACATCAGAATGAATTTTGGGTTTATATATCTTTATTTTTTTAATGTCAATTTCAACTATTTAATTTTTTCCATATTTCTTACTTTATTATTGTTATTGCTTTTTACATTTTCAATATTATTATTGTAGGATGTTTTTTTGTTAATAAGAAATAGTTTGAATAATTAAAAAGGTTTTTCCCGTAACTAAATTTAAATTTCACACTTCATAATATATTTTATATTTTAAATTTTAAATTTCGCTTTTTAACTTCCTATAAAAAAAAATTATTGTCGAAATATCAACATATCCTTTAAGATTGAATAATCTAATCTAGTTTACTTTATATAACATTCTTAGAATGAGGAGAACACCTAGTGAATTTTCTTAAGAAATGTTTTTAGAAAAATCCATGTTAATACTCAATTTTGGAACATGAAGTGATTATCTCTACCTAGGTTTTACTCTGGTAAATGGTATATTGAGCTAGGTAAATGGTATATTGAGCTTATGATAAGTATATTGCTATAATAATTTCAAGTTTTATTATTTATATGATTTTATGTTTCGAAGAATACATAATTTGTTTTAAGTATTATTTTTAAAATAAGAAAAATATTAATATTCTTTTTTTAATTTTAATAAGAATATTATATAAATTTAAAATATGTGTTTATACGGTAAATGAATATAATAATTTTTTTAAAGTAGCTATAATTATAATCTTATAATAATTTTTATTTTCAATATATATTAGTAGTTTTACTATTCTAAAGGACAAAGTTTTTGGAGGTGTAGATTCTCTAAATGACTTATAGATATAAACAAACTTTATATTGCATATCAGATCCATTATTAAGGAATAGTTGCGAGAGAAAGAATACAATTTTATTAGGACTCTTGTATCTAAGTTTACATACTTATTGGCGAGATCAATTGCAGCATAATTGTTCATTCTTGATAGATGAAAGAAGATAATAGTGGAAAAAGCTAGTTTCAGATTCTTGATTTAATCAATAATACTTCGCAACTTGCAATCCTTAGGCAAAGATCCATGAACAAAGTGATGGATACCCAACTTTGAATCTCCCAACACCACTAAATATTCGATGTTTACTTTTTTAGTGAGAAAAAACCTTTGTAGTAATCGATATGTCTCTATCTCATTATTGTGCAAATACCTCACCCAACTTTACTCTATTTCAATTTTCCCATCAAAATTGAAAGTAACCCTACCACCTCAATTCATTTTTTTTAATATATTATTTGGATTTTAAAAATATCAAAATATGACTTTAAAAAAATAAGTTATAATAAAAATTAAAAAATCCAAATTAAATGTTTGATACTTTCATATTTCTTGCATTGATTACAGCAAGTCCAAGTCCGTTAAAAATAATAAGTTAAAAAGTTAAAAATCCAAACGGAGTGTTTGATACTTTCATATTTTTAAGTATTTGTTGCATCTATTTAAGTAATTACATCTACTCACATAAGTCCGTTAAAAATAATAATTAATAAAAAGTTGAAAATCCAATCTAAGTGTTTAATACTTTCATATTTTTGAGTATTTATTGCATTTATTTAAGTGAAGTCTCTTTTCAATGTACCTAGAGCCTTTGGAATATATTAGATTGTGTAAATGTATACATGATATTTGTAGGTGTTGGCAATGATAATAGCCACTCTCATATTCTTGTGATAGTATAGTAGATATATGGTTTATGAAGATTTTGAATATATATATATATTTGTGTTTGTGTGGGGATGATGTTATTTAGTGTAAGGGAGATTGTGTAAGTTATTATTTTATTATTTTGATAGAGATATTAAGTGAAATTTATATGTGTAAAGTAGTAAGTTTAGAGATTTGTCTCAAGATTTTATTATTTTCTGTTTTTAATTATTTGGAAAATTATAATATTTTATATAAGACCAATATCTTTAATAATTACTCATACAATTATATCATAGATTATTAGTATTCTCACACGATTAAAATTTTCTAAGCGGGAAATAATTCATGGTCCCAACCAAAGTGGCCATTTGAGGCAATTTTGTTAATGGAAATATATATATATATATAAGAGATTTCTCGAAATTGATCATCAACCATGACTCTTCATGCTTTTAAATAGAGATCATGGATTGATCGTGTTTTAAGTCACAGATCAACAACCACTACTATCAAGGAGAACATGAGTCGTGATATTACTCTATGTCTAAAACATATCATGACCGCGAGATTACAATGCAACTAATGAATATTAAAAGAAACACATTGTTACCTAATAAACACATTAGATCAAGTTGAACTTAACTAACTCCTTGTTGACTAAATATTCTAACATCTACCCTTAAGAACAACTTGGAATAGCATTGAAGGATTTATGATGATGATTAATGTCCACAAAGACCTATATGGTCTATTGGACCTTAAGATGGTCTACTAGATCTTAAGAAGGTAAGAGATTAATTAGAATTCTTTAACATTTTATTTCTATGCTCAAAATGAAGTGAGAGAAGTGCTCCTAGATCATCATAGTTTTTTTGAATTAAAGATCAAGAAGGTTGGTAGTGTGACAGATATTTGAAAATTAGATTGAATGTGAGTATAAGATGGACAATCTAAGAGAAATTGTGTTTAATCTTCAACCCTCCTAGAATCGCATAGTTGACAAACTCTTTCATTCCATGGTGTTTTAGGAATTTACCAATGCCCAATTTAACTATGAAGCTCATGAGAATTAGTCTTGATCTTGATAGTGTTCATTTTCCTCTTAAAACTAGTCAAGATAGAGAGTTAATTTTGGTTTTCGAGATTGGGGTCGATCACATCCTTATAATATCGTGGTTTCCTTTTTCCTTCTAGCTCTTCATTTCCCCACAATTTCTCCTTAAATTTGGAAATAGTGATATTTATAACACTATTCAAATTTTGCAATATGATCTCCTCCTTTATTTCCCAATGGGCTAGCCAGCACTAGGCATCCTTATGTCACCATTGCTTGAGTTGAAGGTGGGAGTTTTGGCTAGAGTTAGATGAAAATTTAGCAAACCTTTTAGCATCCATGTTTTATAACTTCTTCTTATACATAAGTTACCTAGTCATAGTCATGCTTTCAATAGGGGAAATGCTTGCTTCAACTAGTAGGATAGGGTAGGGAGTATTTCATTTAATCTTGAGGTTGTAGGTTATAAACTAGTTCTAGACTTGTTTAATCTTCCCCCATGACTCTCTAGATATATTGCAACCTCAATTCTTACATCCATATAAAATAATAGAATTGACAAAAGTCTCGAAAATGAGCTTTTTTAATCTCAAATCCAAATATCGGTGGACATACAATTTTTTTTTTAGCCCATAGTAAGTTTTCCAACCACCATTTATCCTTTTATCGGTGCTATAATCCTAATCAAGCTTATGATCGTTGTCAATTCCAAAATATTTGTATGAAAAACTTCCTCAAAGGAATCACTACCATAAATGAATGCATCATAGATGGTTTTTTTGAATTTAATTATCATGACAGTTTTGTCGATATTTATAGTCATATCTATCTTAAAGTATAAATTTCGGAAGATTCTAAATTGCTTATGAAAATCATAACAATTCCTTATAAAAAACAATATCATCAGCATAAAAGAGAAAAATTATAACTACAATAATAAACATCATACTAAACATCATACTAAAATTATATATATCTATACACACACACACCAATTTCAACTATTGCATTAAACGTTTAACTATTATTGCATCCACTTCCACAACCATTTTTGTAATGTGTCACAAAAAAAAAACACTTTTATAATGTGTACATTACCTTACAATACATAAATTACCAAGAGGGTAAGATTATATGCATTTATCCTATTAGTGAGGTGCAGATCATCGAATAAAAAATCCATGTAGCTTTTCATTAGCACCTTATCAAATCTTTATATTTCATGCAGAGGATATTTGTTTCACCTTATCGCATTGATTTGGCATTAATACCGTAATACATTTACATGTTTATTATTACAGTTAAGTTTTACCTTATCACATCATTTAACATGGAATGGAGTTTTACGAGTGTGGTTGTGATGTGGCACTCCTCCTTGGTACCTTCAATTAATTACCTTACCTAGTTGTACACAATATCCAAATTGTTTGACAACGTGCCACTGTTGCCTCATACGCGATGTTAATCCTCCAAATGTCTTTGTGCTATGGCAACATTTATTGGAGCCTGTGCTAAGAAGGATTCTCACCGTTGATCTATTTAAATCACATCGAATGGTTCTATATATATCTAAATCTGTTAGGATAAGCGAGACATACCCCCTTCATTGGCATTTCGCTTTTCCCTCATCGCATTGTTGGGATACGCTCTGTAACTTCTAGTCATTTGTTTTGGTTTCTGATTGTTCCTATGACACCTTCAGGTTGCAAGATTGTTGTTATATTGGTTCACATGGTTGGCACGTTTTATTCTCCCAGCAAGAACTACCCAAACCATGTTAGGTAAGAAAAATAAAGTAAACATACGGCGTTATAGCTCTTGTCATTTCAGTGTCTTCTTTTCATTGTTTAATGAATTTGTTCTATCACTTTGATGTAGAGGTAGCTCCGTTAGCACGGCCCACACTAAGGCCTAGAGGATTGTTGTTATTCATGGTTCACATGGTTGGCACGTTTTATTCTCCCAGCAAGAACTGGCCAAACCATGTTAGGTAAGAAAAATAAAGTAAACATACATCGTTATAGCTCTTGTCATTTCAGTGTCTTCTTTTCACTGTTTAATGAATTTGTTCTGTCACTTTGATGTAGAGGTAGCTCCGTTAGCACGGCCCACACCGAGGCCTAGACGATTGTTGTTATTCATGGTTCACATGGTTGGCGCGTTTTCTTCTCCCAGCAAGAACTGGCCAAACCATGTTAGGTAAGAAAAATAAAGTAAACATACGGCATTATAGCTCTTGTCATTTCAGTGTCTTCTTTTCACTGTTTAATGAATTTGTTCTGTCACTTTGATGCAGAGGTAGCTCCATTAGCACGGCCCACACTGAGGCCTATAGGAGTCGGAGCTTCTACTGCTTGGTTGACTTTGTTCCAAGTTATAATTTTGTATTTTCTCCCAGAAATGTTTTGTCTATGGTTTTATTTTTCCTAGCAGAAGATTGTATCTCATGGTTGAGAAACATGGGTTATCTTCATTTTGTCAAATTCTCTACCTAACTTAGGGGTTTGTCACTGATTTGGGCATAAATATTGTTCCATAGCTTATTAATTTTTTTGGTTATTTGTTAGAGTCCGTTTTGTTAAATTATATTGGTATGTACTTGTTTAATGGCATCTGGACTGTGATTGAAGCTCAGCCTTGCAATGTTTGCTTCCATTCTATGGAATTTTGCCTCACATGAAGCTATTTTCTATATTTTGTCTCCACGAACTAATGGAGTTTCATTAGGAATGAAAATGAGTCTTTTTATACTTTTAAACATTTGCATCGATAATTAATGATTTTTACCTATTTCATATGTGGAATTTAAAGAGGTTTTCCTGGACTGAGTAACGTAGTTTCCCAGAGGTTTAGTATTAGGTGTTCTTCTTTTTTTTGCTATGATTAGAAGGGACTTGATATCAAAATTTCTGCTTATTTTTGGCTTAAATGATGCTTGAAGGTTTTGTCACTGTTCCCGACAATGAGCCACAAGTCGACATTGGGACTAACCCACCCTAAGATGGACGCTCTCTCGAGTCACTAAAAAAGTTCTTGCTAGCTTAGCTACTACTCTTGTTTATTTAAATGAATGACCTCTACTATTTCTTTGTGCACTGTTATTTCTGTTGACCTAGATTTTCATTGATGTCAATATGGAAATATTCTAGATGAGTAAACAATGATGTGAAGCCAAGCAGAGTGGATCCATGAAGAAACAAGAGCAAGAAGCCAAGGAGCAAAGCCATCAGGGAAGCCATCAGAAGAGGAACACATCAGAGGAGTATTGCATAATATCAGAGAAGAGAGTATCGGAAGTCATAGGAGCTATCAAGAGAAGCATATGGGAAGAGTTCATTGGAAACAGGTTCTTAGAAGCCATCATGAAGCCAAAGCGTAAGAGGAAGAGGTCATTAGCTATTGTGTGCATGCAGAATTCGGAAAAACATAGAAAGGAGAACAAGAGACAGAGGAATCATAATGGGTCTTTGAATCCGGTTGAAGAATCAGAGTGACTCTCAAAGAGAATTAGTGATGTATGAATTCACAGAAGGCACGTTTAGAGAGAGTTAAGCAGCAGAAAAGTGAAAGGCCGAAACCCTGAAGAAAACCTGAAACCACAGGAAAAACACTGAAGAAATGAATCAAATTCAAAGTGAGGAGACAGATGAAGATTGAACACACAGAAACCGTTGGATCTTGGAGATCAACAGACGAGATTGTTTGTAATGAGTGGCCAGGATTAAGTCGCACAACGTAAAGTCAAAGTAATGAATGATATAGATTAATTTAATCATTAGTGGATGAGGAAATTGGAGGAGTCACCATAGTCGTCAATGGTAGAATATCTATGATCATCTGGTGCTAAATAGTGCGGGCGTTAGTCAAAGAGAAAGGCGGGTTTATAAGCAGAAATGGTTTATCGGGTTGAGCATAAACGATAAGTGGTAATAGGAGGGAGTCATCCGATTCCATTAAGCAATTGACACGTTGCACGCCAGAGGAGAGAGGAAACTACTTTATCAGGCGGGTAATCCTTGTGCATGTAGCTCACCCGATATCGTTGTCGAGCATTGGATCAAATGCAATGTTGATCGATGGTGAAGGATCAATGGATAGTTTTTGGGTTGATCAGGTTAAGTCGGGACCATTATATTTGTAGAGAAGAGATCTACGGTGTGCAAGCTTCTAATGGATTGTGTTGATCTGACTGAGTGTTGATCACCGTATCTAATACAGAAGAAATCGATGGTGTAGAATGAGGACCACTATTATAACACACCCTAATGTTATATCACATCCATTGCATCAGAAGGGGAATCGGCTATCGACCATCAGTTGTACTACGGGCAGGACTTATAAAGACCTCCAAAATGTTGCGATTGAGATTGTGGGTTTAAAGGAATAACTCCAACTATTCATGAATGTTGCGATTGCTGTAAAGAATAAGTCTATTGTTTGAATAATAATAAAGATGGCCTCTCTTCCTAATTAACGTGTTCTGTGAATATTGATGAATTTGAAGAGATAGAGGAAGCTGAAGAGTGAGCGCAGAGGAAGCTAAAAGATCAAGTGAGCGTTGAGGAAGCCAAAGCTCAAGCAAGCAATGAGGAAGCCAAAGGTCAGGCGTAATAGGCATATAAAATAGAGAACAAGGAAAGTTTAATGTTGCTGGTGAACTGTAAGAAACAAAGAAAGCCAAAGTTCTGGCAGAAGTGGAAGGAGCAGGAGGACAGAAGTAAGTCATAGGTCCAGTAGAGTTGGAAGCAGAGAATTACAACCAAACAGATCTAGACAGTTTACAGCAGAGGGTTGGAGCCCTTGAGGTTGGTGCCTCAGAACTGAAAAGATTGGTGTCCTGGGAGTTGGTGCTCTAAATTCAAGGTTGGTGCCTTGACAAGACAGAGTTGGTGCTCTAGAGGTTGGAGCCTCACAAAGAGTCCAACTTGGTGCTTGGCAACTGAATGGAACTCTACATACATACATACATACATACATACATACATACATACATACATACATACATACATACATACATACATACATATATAATATATATAATATATATATATATATATAGATATAGATATATATCGTACTTGATTTATTGCAAAGATCACATTAATAAAAGCATCTATTCCTGTTATCTATTTATGTGTTCCAATATAAATGTTTTATTCCTATTAAAAATAATAATTGAAAAGAAATACTGGTTCACCCCCCTCTCAATATTTCCAACAATTGGTATCAGAGTGGGCTTCTTCATATCAGCCTAACATCTTGAAGAAGGATTCTTAGTCATGATGAGAAATCAAGGTGTGTGAGGAAGACCTCCTCTGTTCGATGACACAAATTTTGGTTTCTGAAAAAAGAGAATGTCCTACTATTTAGTGTCCCTTGGACCTGAAGTTTGGCATTCGGTCGTAAATGAGTACATAGATCCTTCCACTCTTCCAAAAGATCAATACGAGAGGAAAGTCTACGTTGCAAATGAAAAAGCCTTAAACTCCATCACTAGTGGAATCACTGATTCTGAATTTACAAAAGTCGTGAATTGTAACTCTGCCAAAGGAGTATGGGATAAGCTAATTAGCTTATACGACGGGGACTCTAAAGTCAAGAAGGAAAAGCTTCAAACTCATAGAAGGAAATTTGAAAGTCTGAAAATGGATGATGAAGAATATATTGCATCATACTTTCTCTGAGTAGCTGAAGTGGACAACTCTCTTAAAGGATTGGAAGAAAACATTGAAGATAACACCATTGTTCAAAAGGTCTTAAGATCTCTCCTAGATAGATTTGACTCTAAAGTAAGTGGCATAGAAGAAATGAAGTATTTAGATACTCTCAAGATGGATGAACTCCATGGAATCCTTATTGCCTATGAGATGAGAAAATGTTGCCCAAGTTCCAAAGATGTAGCATTCAAGGCCTCAAAATCAAAAAAGGGGAAAGAAAGGAATGTCAATAGTGATGACTCCGATGTTGAATCCGAATTGGCGCAATTTGTACGAAGGTTGAAGAAAGTATCTAAGCTAAAAGGTAAATACCCTCTTATTTGTTTCAAATGTGGAAAAATAGGTCAATATGCTGCAAAATGTCCTCATAAGCATGATAGTGATGATGAAGAAAATTATAAAATGATGGTATAAAAAAAGAAAGGGTTCAATAAGAATAATTTCCTCTCTAAGCAAGATGAATCTGATGAAGATGAATTTGTAGTCATCAAAAAGAAATCAACTACCCAGTTCCCTCACTGCAAAGGAGATAATGAAGAATTAGATGAAGAAAATGACCATGCTGGAAGCCAAGAAGTATTATTCATGGCATTCACAAATGATGATGACTCAGGGCTAGATGGAAATGTAGATGAATTGTTAATAAGTGCCATTGAAGAAAATGAGAAATTACAGAATAAAATCATTTCTCTCAGGTAGAAAATGAGGAAATAAAAAGAAGGGAAGATCTCTTGAAAAATAAGCTAAAAGAAAAAGAAAAAGCTTGCAAAGAACGTGAAGCTGAAATAGTATTTTGTGAGGAAGGAATTGGAGCAAGTTAAAAAGGGTTGGAAAAGCTCTCAAATACTTGAAACTATTTTAAATAATCAAAAACCTCAACATGACAAATCTGGAATAGGTTTTAAAGGAGAACCATCAAATACTAAGAATAATGTGAAAAGTTATGCCGACGTACTTTCCAACAACCCAAAAGAAGAAAAATTATTTCATCAAATGCTCATCCTAGATCCAAAGAATGAAGAGAGAGTAACTCCAAGGAAGAATGTTGATTCGAATCATGGATGTTACAACAGATACAAAATGGTATTTCATCAAAGGCCCATCTCAAATCCAAAGAATGAAGTGGAAGTAACTCCAAGGACGGATGTTGATTCAAATCATGGCTATTACAACAGGTACAAAACTATCTTTTTTGGGCATTGTTTCCATTGTAAAAAATTTGGTCATCAAGCTAGACATTGCATGGCTCGTAAGAATGACACACCAAAACTGAAGGATCAAATAAACAAACCATATGGCCCCAAAGGGAAAGGAAAAATCAATACCTACAATTCTTTTGATCCCTTGGCCAAATTTGATTTGATTTGCTCATTATGTAATAATAATGGACACAATGAATAAAATTGCCCACTCAAAAGAGGAAAAGCAAGAACTTAGAATCCCAACATGGATAAATGTGGCCTAGCTCTATGTGCTCAAAATAATGAAAATCATAGGTTTGTGGATAGTGGGTGTTCTAGACACATGACAAGGGACAAAAGGAAGTTTGTCTCATTGAACAAAAGGGAAGGAAATGTATCCTTTGGAAGTGGATTTGCCAAAATTGCTGGAAAAGGAATTGTTACTCTTATTAATGGAAAAAGAAAAGCTCAAAATGTGTTGCTAGTAAATGGGCTCAAACACAACCTCCTGAGTGTTAGCCAAATCTGTGATCAAGGACATAATGTTGTCTTTAGCACCAGAGATTTTGAAATAAGGAACTCTTCCTCAGGGGAAGTTTTGGTGAAAGGGGTTGGAACACAAGACAACATCTATATTCTGAACAACATTCAAGAAGATAAATGCTACTTAAGTCAAACAAATGAAATTTGGTTGTGGCACAAGTGACTTGGGCATACAAGCTTTGATAACTTGATCAATATCAACAAGATTAATGTACTACAAGACATTCCAATGTTATTCAAACCAAATCAAGGAATATGTGTTCCATTTCAACATGGAAAGCAAACCAGAACCAGCCACAAGACCAAGGAGTTTTCTACATCAAAACCTTTGGAGATCATCCATGTTGATTTATGTGGACCAACTAGAACTCCGACACTCCAATGAGAAAGGTACTTTGCTTTACTTGTTGATGACTATACTAGAATGATGTGGATATATTTTATAAAATATAAATCTAAAGAATTTGAATGTTTTAAGAATCTTAAAGCTCTTGTAGAAAATAAAAAGGACTTAAAGATTAAGTGCCTTAGAATAGATAGAGGGGGAGAATTCACATCAAAAGAATTTAATGAATTCTATAAAATACATGGAATTAAAAGAGAACTCTATCATGCGAGAACACCCAAGAAAAATGGGGTAGTTCAAAGAAGAAACCGAACAGTTCAAGAAATGGCAAGAACAATGTAAATAACAGCTGACTTGCAACCAAAAACTTGGAGAGAAGCAGTCAGGACAATTGTCTATACCTTGAATCGAACTGAATTAAGACCAAATAATGAAAAGAATCCTTATGAATTATGGAAAGGAAGACCTGCTTCAATAAAATACTTCAAGATTTTAGGAAGCAAGTGCTTCATAAAAATCAATGATGGCTCACTAGGAAAGTTTGATTCTCGGGTTGACGAAGGGATATTCCTTGGATATTCTACACAGAGCAAAGCGTACAAGTGCTATAATAACTGACTACAGAAAATAGTGGAAAGCATTGATGTGAAGATTGATGAAGACCTTCCAAAGAAAGAAATTGAAGAACATGAAGTTGATCCTCTCATTGAAGAAGAAGAAGGAAAAAATCAAGAAATACCTAAGGAAAAAGAACCATCTAAAACTCCTTCAAAGATGAAACTTCTCTAAATATATCACCTGGAAGAGTAGATTATTAGCAATTTAGACAAAGGGATGCAAACCCGAAGAAGGATGACAAATGCACCAAGGAAAAATGATATTGCTCTTCTATCCATGATAGAACGAGAAACATTTACTCAAGCAAGTAAGGATCTTCATTGGGTAAAAGCCATGGAAGAAGAAATGTCTCAAATTGAGAAGAATGAGACATGGGAGTTGGTACCTCGTCCAAAGGACAAAAACATAATAGTAACCAAGTGGGTGTTTAAAAACAAAATGAATGAAGATGGAAAAATCATCAAAAAAAAGGCAAGGCCTGTTTGTAAAGGCTATTCACAAATTGAAGGAATTGACTTTAAATAAGCATTTGCACTAGTAGCTCATGTGGAAGCTATCAGGATGTTCTTGGCATTTGCTTGTTCAAAAGGATTCAAAATCTATCAAATGGATGTAAAACCAGCATTTCTAAATGGGGAACTGAAGGAAGAAGTCTACATGGAACAACCAGAAGGGTTTAATCTAATAGAAGGAAAAGAATTTGTTTGTATGTTGAAAAATGAATTATATGGGCTGAAACAAGCTCCTAGAGCTTGGTACGCAAGATTTGATCACTATATACAAGAACAAGGCTTCAAGAAGGGGGTGACAGGAAGTAATCTCTACATAAAGACGGATGAGGATAAGTTATTAGTCACACTTGTTTATGTTGATGATCTGATTTTTGCTAGTAATAATGATGAGATGAACCATGAGTTTTCTCAAAATATGTCAAAAGAGTTCGAGATGTCAATGATAGGAGAGTTATCTCACTTCCTTGGACTACAAGTATCTCAAACCACGACAGGCATGTTTATATCTCAAGTCAAATATCTTAAAGACATGCTTAAAGGATATGGAATGGAAGACTGTGCACCCATGAGCACACCTGTGACCACAAGTTGCAAATTGAGCAAAAATGATGACTTCCCTCTGACAGATGCAACTCATTACAGGTCAATAATTGGAGCCCTTCTGTACTTAACTGCTACGAGACCCAACATTATGCAAGTAGTAGGAATGGTGGGAAGGTTTCAATCAGCTCCTAAACAATCCCATTCGTTGGTTGTAAGAAATAATTCTCAGATACTTGAAAGGAACACCGGATTTCGGTCTCTGGTACCCTAAGAGCTCAACTCTGACTTTTATTGCATACACCAATGTTGATTGGGCCAGAAGTGTCGATGATCTTCCTAGGAGACTGTTTAGTATCTTGGCTCAGCAAAAAGCATACATCCATTTCACTATCTACAGCTAAAGCCGAGTATATAGTTGTCACAGATTGTTGTACTCAAATATTATGTATGAAGGAAGCTCTAAAAGATGTCAACATAGGTACAAATCAACCAATTACCATCTATTGTGATAACACAAGTATGATTAACCTTAATAAAAATATAGTGATGCACTCAAAGACCAAACATATACCAATCAAGTATCATTTCCTTCGTGAACAAGTAGCTAAACAAAACATCATCTTGGAATATATCAATACTAAGGAGCAGATAGTTGATATTTTCATAAACCTCTTCCACAAGAAGCATTTGAACATCTTCTTCAAATGATGGGGGTTATCTCTTTAGAATCACTTAAGTTGATTGATAAAAGATGTTGTAGGATAGGGGGAGCATTTTGACAGTGGGATCAGTTCAACAGGGGGAGTCCTTGTGCACTCCTTTGCCACTGATGTCAAAGGGGGAGAGAAGAAGAATATTGCCATCAATGACAAAGAGGTAGATTGTTGACCTAGATTGTCATTGATTTCAATATGGAAATATTCTGGAAGAGTAAACAATGATGTGAAGCCAAGCAGAGTGGATCCATGAAGAAATAGGAGCAAGAAGCCAAGGAGGAAAGCCATCAGGGAAGCCATCAGAAGAGGAACACATCAGATGAGTATTGCAAAATATCAAAGCAGAGAATATCAGAAGTTACATGAGCTATCAAGAGAATCATATCGAAATATTTCATCGGAAAGGTTATCAGAAGCCATCATGAAGCCAAAGTGTAAGAGGAAGAGGTCATTGGAAGCAAAGAGGTCATTAGTTGTTGTGTGCATGCCGAATTCAGTGAAACACAGAGAGGAGGAGAAGAGACAGAGAAATCATAATGGGTCTTTGAATTTGGCTGAAGAATCAGAGTGAAGCTTAGAGAGAATCAATGATGTATGAATTCGCAAAAGGCAAGCTCAGAGAGAGTTGAGCAGCAGAAAAGTGAAAGGCCGAAACCCTAAAGAAAACCCAAAACCACAGGAAAAACACTAAGAAATGAATCAAAGTCAAAGTGAGGAGAGAGATGAAGATTGAACGCACAGAAACTGTTGGATCTTGGAGATCAACAGATGAGATTGTTTGTAATGAGCGGCCAAGATTAAGTCGCGTAGCGTAAAGTCAAAGAAATGAACGACAAAGATTAATTTAAGTGTTAGCAGATGAGGAAATCGGAGGAGTCATCGCATCCATCGATGGTATAAGATCTACGGTCATCGGGCGCTAAATAGCTCAGGCGTTAGTCAAAGAGAAGGGTGGTTTTATAAGTGGAAATGGTTTATCAGGTTTAGCATAAGTAGTAAGTGGTAATAGGAGGGAGCCATCCGATTCCATTAAGCAACTGACACGTCCCACATCAGAGGAGGAGGAAACTGCTTTATCGGGCGGGTAATCCTCGTGCATGTAGCTCACTCGATATTGTTGTCAAGCGTTGGATCAAATGCGGTGTTGATCGACGGCGAAGGATCAACGGACGGTTTTTGGGTTGATTGGGTTAAGTCAGGACTGTTAGATCTGGAGAGAAGAGATCTATTGCGCAACAAGCTTCTAATGGATTGTGTTGATCGGACTGAGTGTTGATCGTCGGATCTAATACAGAAGAAATCAATGGTGCAAAACGAGGACCACTATTATAACATGCCCTAATGTTATATCGCATCCACTATGTCGAAAGGGGAATTAGCTATTGGTCATTGGCTGTACTATGGGCACGACTTATAAAGACCTCCAGAATGTTGCGATTTCGATTGTGGGTTTAAAGGAATAACTCTGACTATTCATGAATGTTGTGATTTCCGTAAAGAATAATTCTATTGTTTGAATAATAATAAAGATGGCCTCTCTTCCTAGTTAACATGTCATGTGAGTATTGATGAATTTGAAGAGACAGAGGAAGCTGAAGAGTGAGCATAGAGAAAGCTGAAAGATCAAGCGAGCGTTGAGGAAGCCCAAGCTCAAGCGAGCAAGGAGGAAGCCAAAATTCAGGCGTATCAGGCATATGAAATAGAGAACAAGGAAATTTTAGTGTTGCTGGTGAACAATAAGAAACAAAGGAAGCCGAAGTTCTAGTAGAAGTGGAAGAAACAGGAGGACAAAAGTAAGTCATAGGTCCAATAGGGTTGGGAGCAGAGAATTACAACCAAATAGATCCAGACAATTTACAACAGAGGGTTGGAGCCCTTGAGGTTGGTGCCTTAGAACTGAAAAGATTAGTGTCCTCGGAGTTGGTGCTCCTAAATTCAAGGTTGGTGCCTTGACAAGACAGAGTTGGTGCTCTGGAGGTTGGAGCCTCACAAAGAGTCCAAGTTGGTGCTTAGCAACTGATTGAAACTATATATATATATATATAGAGAGAGAGAGAGAGATAGATATAGATATAGATATATTGTACTTGATTTATTGCAAATATCACATTAATAAAAGCATCTATTCCTGTTATCTATTTCTCTGTTCCAATATAAATGTTTATTCCCGTTAAAAATAATAATTGAAAATAAATATTGATTCACCCCCCCTCTCAGTATTTCCAACAATTTCTTATTGATTACACAATCATGTTTTAATGCTAATGATTTGTTATGGGTTGCATAAAGATTCATGTTAACTTCTTTTGATGCACAAAATTGTACATTACTTCTTTTCTTTATTTCCTTAAATTCTACTCCGGTAAGAAATACTTCAAGCTTCTGTCTTTGGCTCATTCTATTTATTTCAAGAAGTACCCTATTGTTATAATGTAATGAAGAATAATATTCCTCACAAATATAATTCCATTGTTTGGGGTGAAAGATTGTTTTTGTTTCCTTCTTTCAATCATGGTTAATAGTAGGGTTATCAATAGTTTTTAGATTCATTTTGGAATCGTATTACAATAGTCCAATTTCTATATTTTCTTTTCATATCACTAGAAAGAAATAATGTGCATGAACTTTATCATAAATGGATACTGCATTTGAATTCCAGAATAAAAGAAATATTGTGCATGAACTTTATCATAAATAGATACAACATTTGAATTCCAAAATAAAAGAAATTCTTGTTAATATCTAGCCTTTCCTCTCTCATAATTATTGGCCAAAGCAAATTAGTGACACACAACACTATATTCTATATTCAGAAATCGTTACTGTAAAATCTAATAATTCTAAGAGTTCCAGTATTTATCTGCATTCTGTAGATATGTTGAGGAAAAACTCCTTAGAAGCTACCACTCCTCCCTTCCAATGAGAATGGCCTTTACAACCAGTTCTCCCCTTGAGCTCTCCCAACTTCCAGACAACAGGTACATTGGAGAGGTTTCTTCTAAGATTTTTCAATGGCATCAACGTCTCACTTGACCCGGCTTGAACTCAAAATTTTGATATGGATTAGAGCCTTCCACTGGTCCTTTCTAGCTTAGTAACTTGGCTCTTTGATAACATATTGCCTCAGCTCGTATCTTTGTTGTTACTTTTGTCTACCAGAAATTTTCTAAAATTCCTCCTCCTGAATTTTCTTTTTTTTTTTAAAATCCTTTGGAGGTAAGGAATAATAGTTTCCTCCAAATACCTGGAAGTTAGGAAATCTTGTGGTCATTCCGTGAGTTTTTCCATTTTAGATAACAAAAGAAATTTTTTTAAATCATAACCATTTATTTTCTCTTTTAAATAAAAAGTCTTTCCAACTTAATTAGGTCCTTAACTAACTTAAATTAGGTCTTTCCAACTTAATTAGGTCCACAACATTATTTCTCTCCATTCTAGAATACGCAGTGGTTCTACCAAGAACTCTTCATCTGGTTCTACTTACATCATCCATCATCTACTTGTTACTAATCTTATAAATTAAATTAACTTAAAGGTAAATAGAGACAAATATTGTTAATGCTTTCTTTACCTACACTTCTTGACAATTAATGATATGCCTCGGGTCATAAATATATATTTTTTAATAGTGACACATGAAAGAAATTATGAATTCGTAGGTGGCCTGGAAGAGCAAGCTGGTAAGCTACTAGCCCTATCCTTTCAATAATATGGAAAGGTCCACAGTAGCGAGGAGATATCTTTGCGCAACAACACCCCCCCCCTCCCACTTTAAGGAACTTTTCCTAGGCTTTACTCTCACATAAACATGATCACCAACACGAAACTCTCTATATCTTCTTTTTTTATCAGCATATGATTTATGCCTATCTTGGGTGGCTTTTAAAATATGTTGTACTTTCTGTACCGCTTCAATTTCTACCATCATTTAGACCTTAGAATTAGTTTATCTTTAAAACTAATCCAATTGGTTGGTGTTCTACACTTCTTCCCATACAACACCTTGAATGGACTCATTTTAAGGGATTCATGATAGTTGTTGTTGCATGCATATTCCACTAAGTGGAGATACTCTTACCATCTAATAGGTTGTTGCATTGCTTACATCCTCAGCATGTCTTCCAAGACTTGGTTTACTCGTCCGGTCTACCCATTAGTCTATGGGTGATATGCGGTGCTAAACTGAATTTGAGTTCCCAAATTAACAAAAAAAAAATTCTAGAATACAGAGGTGAATTTAACATCTTTATCATATATCGCCACCTTAGGAAAACCATGCAATCTAAAAATTTCTTTCATAAATATGTCAGTGATTTCCACAGTTTTATAAGTGGATTTGATAAGAATAAACTGGGTTGTCTTACCTAGCTTATCCACCACCACCATGATGGAATCGTTCTTCTTCCTAGATCTAGGTAAGCTTGCTAGGAAATCCAATGTAATTGTATCCCATTTCCATTCAAGAATCGGGAGTGGGTGAAGCAGTCTAGCTGGGTGCTGGTGTTCTGGTTTAACCTACTGACATTCCAAGAATTTGGCTAAGTATTCTACAATATCTCTTCTCATTCTTGGCTAAAACTAACCCTTTTTAATTGCAGAAAACAACTTTTGATAGCCTGGATGTGCCATATATGAACTTTTGTGAAATTCATCTAACATATATTGCTTGATGGCCTTTTGATTCGGCACATAAATTCTTCTTCTGAAAGTCAACAACTGGTCTAGATTTATACCATAGTCACCTTGTTTCCCTAAGTCTAAAATTTGTTTAGCTTGCTACCAAAGGAATTCGAATTCAAGGCCTTTTATAGTTGCTTCCTGGATTTGATTTACAAAGTTTCTTTCTATCTTGCTAAATGATACTTCATATAGGTGATGTAACTTCCTACTCAAATCATCAGCTACTCAATTTTCCTTTCACTTTAGATGTTTGATGTCGAAATCGAATTCGCTTAGGAAGGCAATCCATCTTGCTTGTTGAGCATTTAGATTAGGTTGCTTGAAGAAACTCGTCAACCTGCTATGATCTGTCATTAGGATAAATCTTTTCCTTAACAAGTAATGTCGCCACATTTTCAAAGTGTGTATCATTGTTGTAAATACCAGGTCATAAGAAGAATATCTCTGCTCATGATCCTTTATCTTGTGTGATTTGTAAGCTATCACTCTCCCCTCTTGCATTAATACACCACCAACCCCCTCCTAATAAGTATCTATGCAAACTATAAATTCTTGTTCAGGATCAACTACCTTAAGTACCGGGGCAGTGGTTAACAATTGTTTCGGGAGTTCAAAGTTGTGCTGACATTCAGCTGTCCAACAAAAATTTCTTCCTTTTTTCTACAAGGAGTTGATAGGGTATGCAAGTTTTGAGAATCCCTTTATGACTCTTCGATAATAACCAGCCAGACCCATAAAGGATCTTATATCTATCACAGTTTTTGGTATTGACCAATCCATGATAGTTCTAATTTTTTCAGGATCCACAGTTATACCTTCACCAAAGATAATGTGCCCCAAATAATGAATCTAGTCCTTATAAAAATAACATTTGTTGTATTTAGTGTATAATTGATTCTCTTGCAAGACTTGTAGCACTATCCAAAGGTGTTATTTGTGTTCCTCCAAACTTCTAGAATAAATCAATATATCGTGAAAAAAAGTTAAAACAAATTTATCCAAATATGGATGAAAAATACCATTCAGTAGACTCATAAAGGTTGCTGGAGCATTGGTGAGTATGAATGGTAGCACAATAAACTCATAATTCCCATAACATGTTCTAAATGTTGTTTTACAAATATCTTCATGTTTTATCCTAATCTGATGGTACACAGATTGCAAATCAATTTTAGAAAATATGGTGGCTCCTTTAAATTGATCAAACAGATCATCAGTTCTTGGTAAAGGGCACTTATTCTTGACAGTTAACGTGTTAAGTTGTCGGTAATCAATGCATAATCACAATGTACCATATTTTTTCCTTGCGAACAATGCAAGTGCCCCCCAAGGTGACACACTTGGGTTAATATAGCCCTTATCCAACAGCTGTTGCAGTTTCATTTTATGTTCAGTTAACTCGAGTACACTCATTCAGTAAGGGGATTTTAATACTGGGGTAGCCCCTAGTATTAATTCTATAGTGAAATCAATATCCCTTTTGGGTGGTAAGCCTAGTATCTCTTCAGGAAACACATCTACAAATTCTTTGATGATAGGTATATCCCTTAAAGTAGTAGCTTTGTCCTTGGAGTTTGTATAACTTATCTAGATAACATACACCTGATAACCTTTTCAAATACATTTACTTAAATAATTGGCAGTAATTAGTCACAACTTAACATGTCTTCTAATTCCCTGAATTTATTGTCTAACACCCTCTTCAGAGAGACAACTAATAGTTTTGTCTTTGCAATTAACCAATGACCAATGTTTCTCTAACCAATCCATTCTCATGAGTACATCATATGATCCTAAATGTAACATGTTTAGATTTACCGTTACTGGTTGTCGAACTATTTCTAATGGCCAATTTTCTACCTTAATTGTTACCCTACGCTTGGCCCCAGTGGCTAGCTACACTAGCGAGGGAGTTTTAAATTTGGTAGAGTTCAAATGGCATAACTCAACTATCTTAGGGCTAACATAACTCAGACTTGCTCCTGCGTCAATCAGAATGGATACATGATGATTAAGGATTTTACCTTAAAATTCCACCATGGAAGGTTGATATTTGGCTTGATTGTCCTCTAAAGCTACATTTATCTCGGGAATTATTTTGGCCAAATCTCCAACCGTGGAGGCCTCCCAAACATTTTCTACTTGCCCTTCTCTAGTATGATAGGGGTAGTTATTGTAATAATATGGGGGTAGTTATTGTAATAACGCGGTTCCCCACAATCCCATTATTGCAACAGTGGATTTTGTTGTTGGATGCCCTCTGGTTTGTTGGATGCTTCAGTGATTTGAATCTCACCAGGTGGTCTCGGCTTCATTTGATTTTTCCCTGAAACTCCATTTTGTTGTTTTCTAAACATATTCCTGGAACTGAGAGGCTTTGTATTCTTAAAATGAGATGTAATTTTTTTCCTTTTCTAGCTAACCATTCTTTGCTAGCTTCTCATTTATACTTCATTTCTAGCAGATTATGGCCTTTCATATAGCTTCATCCATGGTTTTTGGACTGTCAAACTCTATTCTTTCCTTCATAAAAGTTGGCAAGATGCTAACAAAGTGTTTCACCTTAACCTTTTCCTCTTGTATATAGGGTACATATCTTAGTAATTGACGTGAATTTAGTCACGAGCTCATCCATGGTTTTATGCCCCACTCTTAGATCATGGAATTCTTTTTCCTTTTCATCATAAAATCATTCAATTAGATATCTACCTTTGAAATGTTTTTGAATCTGATCCCACGAATATTCTTGTTCATATACTCCCCGTACCATTTTTTACTGCCTCCCATCATAAAGTGGCTTTTCCTTGTAATTGGAAAATTGCCAATCTGGCCTTTAAATTATCTTCGTATTCATAAATCTGAAAGTACATGTTCATGTTTATTAGCCAGGCCTCTGAAACTTCCTCCTTTTCCCCATCAAGTGTAGGTGGTTTAATCTTTTTAAACTCCCCCTATAGCTTAGTTTTTTGTCTTTTATTCCCTTTTCCACCTATGATGTTTTTTGATCCTTCATCCTTATCCATTTGGCTCCCATCCATTCCAAAATTTTCCTCTCTTTATTGATGTTCCTCATTTATTTTTTCATCTTCAAGGCTGGGAGTGGGATGCCATTGATTTTGTTTATCATAAAAACTCTTCGAGATCCTTTCTTGTTCAAGTCTCAATTTCTCATCATTGGCTTGTAAATTTTCCATTTCGATTTGGAATTGTTGCACAGTCTCTAATAACATTGCATCGATATTTCTGCGATGGCCTTCTCCCAATTGTACTCATACTTCTCGATTGGTTCCTGCCTGTGGTGTAAAAATTTTTCTCGAGGTCATACTTCTTGATGTTGTTGATGATATCCCTCCATGCATGTTCGGCTCCCATCTGTGAAGCAAAAATGTTGTGTTATTCTGCATTATCCATTCAGGCCTAGTGTGGAAACATGTGGCTCTCATACCACTTATAAGATGACACCAAAAAAAAACTTTTATAATGTGTAAATTACCTTACAATACATAAATTACCAAGAGAGTAAGGTTATATGCATTTATCCTATTAATGAGGTATTAATGAGGTATTGATCATCAAATAAACAAGTAGCTTTTCATTAGTACCTTTTCAAATTGTTATATTTGAATATGTTAGGGTAAACGAGACCTATCCCATTTGTTGTCATTTCACTCATTTCCCGCATCGCCTTGCCGAGATACGCTCTACAATTTCTGGTCATTTGGTTTGGTTTCTAATTGTTCCTCCGACACATTCATGTTGCAGGATTGTTGTTGTTCATGGTTCACATGGATGGAAGTGTTTTATTCTCTTGGAAAGAACTAGCCAAACCCTGCTAGGTAAGAAAAATAAAGTAAACATACTATGTTATAGCTCTTGTTATTTCATTTTCTTCTTTTCAATGTTTAATGAATTGGTTATGTCACTTTGATGTAGAGGTAGCTTCGTTAGCATGACTCACACCTGGGTCTAGAGGAGTTGGAGCTTCTACCGCTCGGTTGGCTATGTTCCAGGTTATAATTCTGTATTTTCTCCGAGAAATGATTTGTCTGTAGTTTTATTTCCTTTGGAAGAAGATTCTATCTCATGATTTGTCTGCAGTTGTCTTCGTTTTCTCAAATGCTCTGCCTATCTTAGGGGTTTGTCGTCGATTTGGGCATAAATATTGTTCCATGGCTTGTTAATTATTCTGGTTATTTGTTAGAGTCCTTTCCGTTAAATTTTATTGGTATGTACTTGTTTAATGGCATCCAAACTGTGAAGCTCGACCTTCCATTGTTTGCTTCCATGCTATGGAATTTTGCCTTGCATGAAGCTATTTTTTGTATTTTGTCTCCACAAACTAATGGAGTTTCATCAAGAATGAAAATTATTTTTTTGTATTGTTAAACATTTGCATCAATAATTAAGGATTTTTACCTATTTCGTATGTGTAATTTAAATAGGTTTTCCTAAACTAGGTAACAGAGTTTTCCAGAGTTTTAGTATTAGGTGTTCTTCTTTCTGTTGCTATGACTAGAAGGGACTTGATATAAAAAATTCTCCTTCTTTCTGGCTTAAAATATGCTTCTAACGTTCTCGGATTGTTCCAAACAACGAGCCACGACTCGGCATTGGGACTAACCCACCCTCGGATGGCCGCCCTCTCGAGTCACTAAAACAATTCTTGCTAGCTTAGCTACTACTCTTGTTTATTTAAATGAATGACCTCTACTATTTCTTTGTGTATGATTGCATAGTGATTACACATTCTTGTTTTAACACTATTAATTTGTTATGGGTTGCATAAAAATTCATGTTAGTGTGTTGAATATATTTATACATTCAAAATTGTATTTTAAACAACAAAAAAATCTTGAAATTATATTACCAAATTTTAATAAATTCTAGTGAAAAACTATTTCATCAATAAATTAAACTACCTTATACATTTCCAACTATTTCATTAAATATTTAACTATTATTACATCCACTTCCACAAATAAATATTTAAAATAAAACTTGTTAGATATGAAATACACTGAATATATAAATATGCGTTTTTTATTTATATATTTCACTAGAGTAGCTTTCTATCTGTGGGTCGAAGGATCCACGCACCATTCTCAGCCTGCCTTCCATTTGAGACTTTGGAACAGTGAGTCTGCCTCGTCAATATATGTTTTCACGCTTGAATAGTGGAGCAATTAATATGGATAGTTTACTATTATTTTTTAATTTTAAGTATTATTGTATAATAAATTTCTTATATTTTATTATTTAGTTAAGATTTTTATTAAGTATTTATGATATTTTCTTAAAAAAATCTATTTTATTAAGTTTCTTTTAATATTTTTTTAAATATTTTATTTTTTATTTTATTAAAAAATGATTTTTATTAATTTTTAAGTTGTTAAATAAATTATATAAAACTTTAAAAAATTGAAAAAATAATCTTAATTATATATATATATATATATATATATATATATATAATATATATATATATATATATATATATATAAATATATTGGTTGAGAGCTATGTGATTTTGAACTGAGATATAAAAACTATATTAAAAAATAAAAAATCTAAAAATATATATATTGGCTAAGTGTCATAAATTTGCATAACAAATGTCATGTGGATAGTTGCTTACCATTTTTTCTGTAAAAAAATATTTTAGAAATTTTCCATGTAGATAGCTCATCACCGTTTTTTATGCAAAAATATTTGCAAGATTAGAAATTACAAATTGAAAACAACAATTGAATCTTTTTAATCTTTTTTTGTTTTTTTTTTTGTTTTTTCACTGGCCTATTTCAATTTATTGCCCCTTTTTTATTTTAAAAGAATTTCTAATTACATATATTTTCACTATATATTTAGAATTTCAAAATATATTAGACTTTCTATATTTCTATAATTTTAATAAAATTCATTTATTATTTATGATTTGGAATTAATAAAATTTTAAAAAGTGTTATATATATATGTGTGTCTATGCATAGGCTCTTTCATGCTTGAATAGTGGATGGAGCAACTAATATAGATGATTTTTATTTCACTTTTTACTTTTAATATAAAAAGCAAGTAGTATGCATAGTAGATTTGTTTTTGTTATTTTGTTTTGGATTTTTAATAATAATAATAATAGTTTGATATTTGAAAGTTAATGTTTGTTATTTTGCTTTGGATTTTTAATAATAATAATAATAGTTTTCTATTTGAAAGTTTTGAATATATATATATGTTTACTAAAATTTATATAGTTTACTAGATTTGAAGAATGTAAGAAAGTAATGAGAATTCTTTAACATTTTATTTCTATGCTCGAAAAGTAGTGATAGAAAGGTTTCAAGATCAACATAGTTTAGTTATGTTTAGCTAACTTAAAATATCAAGAAGGTTGCTAGTGTGACAAATATTTTAAAAATTACATTGAATGTGGGTATAAAAGGACTATTTAAGAGAAAGTGTTTTTCATATTCTACCATTGTAGTATAACAAAGATGAGAAACTTTTTCATCCCATGGCATTTTCGGAATTGATGTGTGGTTTCACTATTAAAGTTCATGAGAATTAATTTTTATCTTAGAAATGTTCATTTTCTTCTTAACGTTAAGAAAGACAAATAGATATTTTTTATTTTCAAGATTGGGGTTAATTACCTCCTCATAATATCTTCGTTTCCTTTATCCCTCTAACTTTGTTATTAATATATATTTTTAAATGTTATGTGTTAATGTAAACACAAGATTATACATCTCCCTCGTAAGATTGCAAAAGTGTTTTTTCACATAAAAATAATAACTTATTTTAAACATTACGACTTAATCAAACATTATATTTGAGGTATGCCACCCATTAATTTGTGAGATAAGGAATCTTCTTTATGCAACATTTTCACAATAGGATATATGAATATATCCATTTTATGCAATTTTTACAATAATTTTAATGCTTTTTAAATTTGAGTTTGTAAGTTTTCACAGCTCGAACTTCTAACATAATTTATTTATTTATTTTCCAAAAATTCAAGCAAAAATATAAGATATTCTTCCATCTACATGATGTTATTATCTCAATAAATGAAGATATCATTACAACCACCCAAAAAATTACAATTAAAACCAACTTTCAAAGAATTACAAATTAAAATTCAACTTTCAAAGTGATAAAATTTTTAATATTAGTTTAAAGAATAAAGTTTAAAGTTATCCTGTAGGTGGTACATCAGTTAGTGATGAAGTGTATTGTTGAGGCGCTTTTTGTGTAAAAACCACCATCTAAAATCTTGATCTATTTGTGTTTATGGTAAGGGTCATGGTCACCTAGTGGTTATAGTGATTGCAATCACAATCATCCTTATGTCACATGAGTACAAGCTCGACTTAATTTCTGATTCCTCTAATTATCAAAAGGAATTATTTTCGGAGAATATTTTGATCTCACCCTCTAGCCCAAGGAGAAAAAAGGGGGTACCTAGTGGGCTCCAGTATTGCAGCAATAATGCTGCAACTCCTGGGACTCCCTTCTTTACTTTTATCAACCCGGTAGTTCGTAACAAACTTAGAAGCGACGGTGTTGTATGCATGGATTTGGAACCCTATCCTTCGTTTGGCAACACTGCATGCACAAGTTTTTTTTGGTTTCAGCTATCGAGAATGTGTTCACGTCCAAGAGGATCCTTTTTACATGTTCCCAGTGTTGATTTCGACTGTCCCTGCCTCCAGAGTATGTGTTCCAGAGGGATCAGCTGCTACAGGATTCCTGTAGGATGTCTTGTAGCTGCTTCTCCTCCTAGGATGCAGGCTAAACGAGCAGGGCCATATTGCAGACGAGGACCAGATGTGTTGATGAAGAACCTAGATGGAGCTTGGACAGGTAGAGTGTATGAGACTTTGTTGCTAGACTTGTCACTTAAAAAAAAAAATTGTTGTCATTGTGAGGAAAACAGGGTTTCTTGTATGACTGTGCAAGAACACATAACCAAGTGGGTGACAGAGGTGTCAAGAGATGGAACAGGGTGCCATACGGTGATGGGTTGAATAGAGGGGTGGCTGCAGGCCTAACAAACTGATCCTAATCATCATATTCACTTTCAAAACTGAATTTGGCTCGTCCGAAGGTTCTACAGGATGTTTCCTATAGAAATACAAAACTTCCTATAGGAAGCCCAGAACTTCCTATAGAAAGCCTAGAATCTTGACCTGACTGCGATCAAATCCTAGGAAAGGCAAGTGGCCATGGAGGGAGTGTCTGTAGGGATGTCCTGGAGCCTGGTACGGACCCCTATCCTCGTTTTGCACGACCCTCCTTACCTGCAATGTATTCCATGCAACCTGCAATTATTTCACAGAGATTAGGCCTGTTTTTTCTTTTCTTTTTTTTTCTTTCTCTCTCTTTTTTTTTTTGTTGAGAGAGAGAGACAGCTAAGGCACCTCCATGAGGTTTTCACCCTTGCTATCTTCCCTGGGCACCTCGAAGAGGTTTTCACCCAAGGATCTTGTTATTCCATTTATTTATTTTCCTAGAGACAGCTGGGGTGCCTCCATGAGGTTTTCACCCTCACTGTCTGCCCTAGGCGCCTCAGAGAGGTTTTCACCCAAGGATCTTTTTATTTCCTTTTTTTCTTTTTTTTTCTTTTTTCTTTTTTTTTGATGATGATCAAAGTGTGGGTGGAATAGAGGCAGGGCCCTGCTCCACTACCAGCACTGATTTATCCAAAGTTTCAATGAACTCCTGCCTCAAAAGGAGTTTCCTATAAATCCTCAATCGATGCCCATTGACGAGCATGGGATTGCTTCCTCATCAATGGTCCTGATAAGGATTGAACCATTGTCATTGCATTTCTCCACTGTATATGGTCCAAACCATCTTGTCCTCAGCTTCCCTTTGAAATCCTTGTATCTTGAGTCATACAACAATGCCCAATCTCCTAGCTGGAATTGCTTTTCATTAAGGTGTTGGTCATGCCATATCTTCCTCTAGAGTTGGACTACTTCTGAGTGGAGGAGGGACTGCATCCTCTGTTCATCTAATCCATTCAGTTGCATTAATCTTTCACGTTGAGCATGGCTGATATCTAAGTCCAGCTGAGCTGCCACCCTCAATGTGCTGTACTCAAACTCTATGGACAACAAAGCTTTTTTCCCGCAGACCATCTCATAAGGTGTGAAACCTATTGTAGTTTTCCAAGTGGTGTTGTAGGCCTAGGTGGCCTCAACCAGGCGATCTGCCCAATCCTTTCTACTGCTGGTCACCACCTTAGTCAAAATATCTTCCAATGCTCTATTAGTGACTTCCACCTGCCCATTTGCTTGTGGATGATACGGGGTGGAAGTTCTGTGCTTGATCTTGTGATGAGTGAGTAGGTCTTCAATCAAGTTAGAGGTGAACTAACTTCCTTGATCGGTGACTAACTCTCTTGGGTAGCCAAACTTGTAGAAGATATTTTTCCTTAGTGTTATTCCAGGAAGATCTAAATAGAGGTAAGCTCTCTCCCTCCATGTCTTAACATTCTGCCTCTTTTTCAACTATTGTTGACTATTCTTGCTCCTGGCAATTAGTGGGCGCTCTGCAACTGTGGCCTTGGCCCACGACTTCCTTCCTCTGTTAGCAAAACACGACTCGGGTAAGTGAGCCTTCCCTAACCCTTGGCTCTATCTTCGATTTTCTTGTTTCACAACTCTGTCTCTTGGTTGCTGACGACTTCGTTTTGTTGGTTGTGACAAGAAATGGAGCTGGGCTCATTGTTGATTGGTCGTGTGCTCTGACCCCTACAAAAGTATCGGGTAGGGTCGCACCTTATTGTTCCTCTGTCGATTTGTTTGAAGGGTTATGCTTCTTGCTTGGTCTATTTTCGAGGGCAGTGGGTTCGGCCTCCCTAGTTTGTAGCCTATAATTTATACCTCTAGGTTGTTGTTGTATATGCAACTGTATTTATGTTTTGAGGAGACTGTGCTCACGTTGGTCCCGTTGGAAACTCGAAGTTTTGTTTGGCACTATTGTAAAAGATCTCTATTCTGTAACTTAGCAGTATTTTTGGGCAGTTGTATCTTGGACTATAGTTATTCGATATTGATATATATACACAATGATTTCTTTTTTATTAGGCAACCTCAAAATTGGCCTTTCAGTGATCTTCTTCTTCAATATCTGGAAGCTCTTCTCTGCAGCTTCAGTCCAATGGAAATGTTGACTTACCTTCTTGATGGTATCCAACATGGGTGCGCAAATTCCACTAAAATTCTTTAGAAACTTTCGATAGAAACTTTCCAACCCGTGAAAACTCCAAACTTCGAACAAACTCTTAGGGGATGGCCAGCTGATTATAGCTACAAATTTTTCTGGGTCCATTTGCAGCTCATTTTCTAGAATCACAAAACCTAAATAAACTAACTCCTTCTGAATGAAATAACATTTTTTAAAATTTATTAGCAACTTATTCTACTGTAACTTCTCCAAAACATATCTAACGTGTCAAAAATGTTCTTCATTGGCTTTGCTGAAAATTAGTTTATCGTCAAGATATACAATCATGAATTTTCCAATGAACTCCTTCAACATCTCATTCATTAGGCGCATGAAGGTGTTAGGGGAATTACTCAATCCAAATGGCATCACCAACCATTCATATAGACCTTCATTGGTTTTGAAAGATGTTTTCCATTCGTCCCCTTCTCTTATTCTAATCTGGTGGTATCCTCTCTTTAGATCTATCTTAAAAAAATGTGTTGCTCCACTCAAGCAATCCATCATGTCATCCATTCGTGGCAATGGAAACCTGTACCTGATAGTAATTTTATTTACTGCTCTTGAATCTGTACAAATCTACCACTTGCCTCCTTTCTTGGGAGCTAAAATTGTCGAAACTACACAAGGACTTAAACTTTCTTGTATCAATCCTTTGTCCAACAATTCCTGTACCTACTTCTTGATTTCTTTGTTGTCCTTAGGACTCATCCAGTAAGCAACTTTGTTTGGTAAACTAGCTCCGGGAATGAAATCTATGTGATGACTAATACTTTGCTTTGGTGGTAATTTATCCAGTAAATCATCCACCACAATGTCGCTGAATTCCTGCAACAAATCCTGGATTTCTTCAGGTAAGCCAGAAATTTCAGTGTGCAACAACATTGCTCTCGTTCTCCTTACAATGGCATACTTTATCTCATTATCTTCAATTTGCTTTAAAAATTATTTTCCTCCCATCAGTAGCTCTTTTGTCCCACTAGTTTCTGTTGTTTCTTCTTCCTTGATGGGTACTAGGGTATGCTTAATCCCATCCTTAACAAACTTGTAACAAATTTTTTTCCGTCATGAACAATTTTTCGGTCATACCGCCATGGTCTACCTAGCATAATATGACACACGTCCATGGGCGTGATGTCACAAATCACCTTGTCCCTATACTTGCCAATATGGAACTCCACCTCACACTGCTCATAAACTAGTATTTGATGTCCTTTTTTGTAACCAAGACACCATGTAGGGAGTTGGGTGATTCAACCTTTTCAAACCCAATTTCTCCTACATCTCTGTTGCAACCAGATTATCAGTGCTTCCACTGTCTATGATCAGTTTGTAGAATTTTCCATGTGACTTGCACACAATTCGGAATAATGCCTTTCTCTAGGTTTCTTCAATTGTCTCCTTTGTTGGTTTCAATAGTACCTTATTTAAGACTAAGGCCTCTCTTGTCTCTGGTACATTGTCTACCTCTTGGGGTGGTGTGTCTACTTCCTCTGTTTTGAGCAACATATGATCCTCTTTGTCTAGTCTATTCACCTTCTATACACTCAAAGGACCTGTGCCCCCACTTGTGGCACTTGTAACACTGGTAGGCAACCCCTTTGCCTCTGCCATTACCCCTTCCTCTCTGGGATGGCCTTCGTCCCCTAGTGCTACCTTCCTTTTCTGTAAGACTTCCTTCTTCACTGTTGTTGGTAGTCCTTCCTCTACCAAAGGATTGTCCTTTCCCTCTACCAGATCCACATCCTCTTCTGGAATTCTGCTTCCTTGCGATCTTTTCATCTACCTATAAGGCACTCTGGTATCCTTCCTCTATGGTTTTTGGAGAAAGAATACTTATCTCGTCTAATATCTCCAGCCTTAGGCCATTCACAAACCTTTTTGTCTTTTCTGTGGTGTCTTCTATGTAAATTGCTCTTAGATTCACCCAATAAAATTCTTTGGTATATTATTTCACCGTCATTCCTCTCTGTTTCAAATTCTACACCTGCCGATACAGATCAATGTGGTAATCTTTGGGCAAAAACTTACCCTTCATTTTGGCGACCGTTTGGGCCCACTTTATAATGGGTAACTTATTTGATATTATCCCCTCTACTTGGACACTATCCCACCATAAGGCCGCATGTCCTTTCAAATTAGTGGCAATGAATTTAACTTTTCTATCTTCACTGATTTCCTCACATTCAAAGTATTTGTCTAACTCACCAATCCAATCCAACAACACTTATGTGGACAAATTTCCATCATATTTTGGAATCTCGGGCTTTTGTTTACTACTAACCAATAAAACTGACCTTAACAATCTAATTTCAAGTCCTTCCTCATCTGATCCATCTGTCGTAACTCCAGCTTCTTCCTCACTACCATCTCCTACGTCTAGATCTCTTCTTCTTCCTACTTCCACTATTGCCAAGTGGGCATTTAGGATCCTAATCTCTTCCCTCAATCCTTCATCTACTACTCTTCCAATATCTCCTCCCCGACCTCTTCTTCTGACTTCCATTATTAGAAGATAAAAACAAATTAATCCAACCTGCTTTGATACCAAAAATTGATGGGACCCTACACTGATTACCTACAACATATCATTTATTTGGATTTTGTGGATGATTTGTTTCGATGTGTGGTTTTAAGGCATGGTACTGTGATTTGATTGATTTGAGGACAAGTGTCCTGGTCTTGGGGCTCACTCCTCTCGCCTCTTATTGTACCCAAGAAACCTTAGCTCGCCTCATTCCACTATTGCTCCAATCTTCTATTGCACAGGTCCAAACACATCACTGTGCACATCAGTGTTTGCACTCTATGTCCCCTATTCTTGATCTTGTTCTGAAGTTTTAGGACCCATGGTCTAAGTCATGGGTTTCTGTTTATTCGGCTCTCATTATGGTCTTGGGTCCTTCTTGTTCTCTGGTTTCGATTATGCTACTAGTTATCAAATGTCCACCTCTTTATTTAACTGTAAATTTGGTTTTTTTTTTTTTAGGTCATGGTTGTGGGGTAGCTCGACTCTTAGTGTTATTCCAAGAGGATCTAAATAGAGATAAGCTCTCTCCCTCCATGTTTTAACATTCTACCTCATTTTCGACTATCATTGATTGTTCTTGCTCCTGGCAAGCAATGGACACTCTGCGACTATGGCCTTGGCCCGTGGCTTCCTTCCTCCATTAGCAAAACTCGCTCTGGTAAGTGAGCCCTCCCTAACCCTTGGCCCTTTCTTCGGTTTTCTTGTTTCATGACTCTGTCTCTTGATTGCTAATGGCTTTGTTTTGGTGGTCATGACACGAATGGAGCTAGGCTCACTGTTGGTTGGTCGTGTGCCCTAATACCTACCTAAGTATCGGGTAGGTTCGCACCTTGTTGTTTCTCTGTCGATCTGTTTGAAGGGTTATGCTTCTTGCTTGGTCTATTTTCAAGGGTAGTGGCTTTGGACTCCCTTGTTTGTAGCTTGTAATTTATGTCTCCAAGTTGTTGTTGTAATTGCAACTCTATTTATGTTTTTAGGAGACTGTGCTCATGTTGGTCCCATGCGAAACTCGAAGTTTTGTTTGGCACTATTGTACAGGACCTCTATTCTGTAACTTAGCCGTATTTTTGGGCAGCTGTATCTTGGACTGTAGGTATTCGATATCGATATATATTTACACTGATTTCCTTTTGATAATTAAATAATAAAGGGAAAGGTTATGAGTTCTATTAGTACCTGTAGGGATTTGTATATTCTGTTGACAACGATTTACTTGATTCTTTTGCAAGCTCACTCCGTTGTTTTGCTGAACCTGTCCGCTTACTTTTTTTGCTCCTGAGTTATCTATCCATTCTCTCTCTTCATTATAAAATGGATAAATGATATTTGTTAAGTTAGGAAGAAAATACTTAGGCTGCAATATATGGATTTAGACTTTCTTGTTTTTCTTCAAAAGGATTTCATGCTTGTTTCTATTTAGTACTATTATCTTTTTTTGCTCCTGAGTTAGCTATCCATTCTCTCTCTTCATTATAAAATGGATAAATGATCTTTGTTAAGTTAGGAAGAAAATACTTAGGCTGCAATATATGGATTTAGACTTTCTTGTTTTTCTTCAGAATGATTTCATGCTTGTTTCTATTTAGTACTATTATGATTATTACAGTGGTTGTTTCCTCCTTTTTTGGTATAGATCACTCTACAGTTACTGAACTGTGAGTAGTTACATTTATTTATTCTTTGATAAATGTTCTTTCCTAACTATATTAAAAAAGTAACTTTTAAACAAAAATAAAAAGAACGTAAACAAAAACAAATAGTGAGCTGAGACATAAGGTCCTAAACGCCATCACTAGAAATTTAAATAAAAACAAAAAACTAACTGAAACTCATTCTGTTTGCAAAGACAAACACTCCAACCATGACCTCCCTTAGCTCTTGCATCATATTTGTAAATTAAAATATACTACATGAATAGGAGGTAATATCCTTATTGTAATAAACGGCTCCTTAAAAAAGATATGTCAAATGAAAAGCATACAAGGCCAAGAAAGATATTTCCAAAAGCTCTGCTGGCCTGAATGAAAGGTCCAAAGAAACCATGGAAATCTACAACAATAAGCATCATATGTTCTTGCAACTTCGATAGGGTGAGTGATTAGATTAGTAGTACCCCGTTTCAACGGTGATTTCCACATGGTAAAATTTATGGTTAATTTTAGTCTAAACATGCCATGAACATCAACACTCGTAATACTACAATACATCAATGGAGACAGAGACAAAGATTGTTGACTTCAAAGTTAGAATATTAACTATGAACTTATTAGGCATAGCATACCCGACATTGTATAATTTAGCACTAAATACATGTAAAAGCATTTTAAAAACCAAAATACCATAATAAGTTAAATAGGTTAATAAGACATTTCAATGACTTATTAAGTTTATAGATTTTCTAGTTAATTTATGAATATTTTTTTTCCACGTAAAAGAAAATTATATATATTATATTTTGTGTTTTAGAAAAATACGAGTTATTTCAATTTTTTCAAAAAGACTAAAATTGCATAAGATTGCTTTGAATATGCTTTGTTTTTAAGTATATTTATTGTTCAACTAGCATTGTGTTGAAGATACTTATAGCTTTTTGGTAAATTTTTTGAAATATTGTATTAATATAAAGATATGTTAAAAGTGAGAACTAGCTCATGAGTATCTAGATTAGAAAAAAATTCACACAATTATATAAAAGCATTTTACAACTCATTGGATTCTTTTCACATTAAAACTAATTCTACCTAAAATCAACATAAAAAAATTATAAAAACTAAACTTAAACTCTTAAAATTAATTCCACCTAAAATCAACATAAAAACTATAAAAAAACTAAAACTAAACTAAAATACTTTGCTTTTATAAGAAAAACATAATGCCATTCCCCTCTTATCTAGGAAACTGGAAAAACCTAAACTTCCAATATTTGATGATGTATTTGAAGTAAAATATCAGCATGATGTCATTCCCTATTTTCTAGGAAACTGAAAAATCTAAGTGTTTCACGATGAATATAATTACAAGGATGTAAAAAGTAAAATCATTATTTTTCATAAATCTCAAATTTAATTAATTGGTTGAAGATTGTAAATTTTATACAAAATCATTCTAGTATGCATTAAAATTAAAATCATTGATAATAAGTATATATGATAATATTGAGAGTTTCATCATTCTCGCACATCCCTTTTAAGTACAACCATTCCAAATGCCTCTTAATACACGGACTGCAATGCCAAAGAATGGAAGAACATGCCACAAAGTTTATCGATGTATCATTTCATCAGTTTTGGGGACATTTTCCAAATACGTATTCTGTCATAGTTAGCTTGATTGTCATACTTTTTTACCCACAAAATTCATGAACACTAAGCAAAACGAGGCCTCATTATGGTTGGGAGGGAACGTTATCCATCAAGATGAAATAGTTAATGGCAAACCAAAGTGTGTTGTAAACATATAGTGTTACCATTTAGATCGATCATGTTGTTATGATTTGAGAAATTGCTGTTGTGTATAGACTAGTCAATTGCATAATTTAGAAATTGAATTCTAGTGGGCAAACTCAATGGGAAACCAAAGTGTGTTGTAAACCTATAGTGTTATTATTTAGATTGATCATGTTGTTATCCCTTGAGAAATTGCTGTTGCGTATAGACTAGTCAATTGCATAATGTAGAAATTGAATTTTAGTGGGCAAACTCAATGGGAAACCAAAGTGTGTTGTAAACCTATAGTGTTACTATTTAGATTGATCATGTTGTTATGCTTTGAGAAATTGTTGTTGTGTATAGACTAGTCAATTGCATAATTTAGAAATTGAATTCTAGTGGGAAAACAAGTGATCGTGGGATAAATATGTACATTCTTTTCTATATTTGTAATATAATTGTTGAGGCGGGTTGCCTATATTTGTAACATAATTGTTGAAGAGTAAGACTAGCCAATTGTATAATCTAGAAATTGAATTCAAGTGGGCAAACAAGTGATTGTGGGATAAATATGCACATTGTTGCCTATATTTGTAATATAATTGTTGAGGGGTTGTTCCCTATATTTGTAACATAATTGTTGAGGGGTCTTAATAGATAGAGAAAGGTTTTTTTGTATTCTAGTGTTTGTCTTTAAAAAATGGCTCTTGCAAAAGAGTTTTGCATCAAATTGTTGCAATTTGAAAGTGTCTTTTTTCTCAATAATCATGAACAACAAGAGGAACATCCTCCAAGGCTTGAAAGTCGCCATATCAACATCCAACCAATAGTTCTATATACCAACAAGAGCCCAAGCTTGAAGATCATGCTTATTCCTATAAAAATAGATATTTGTGCCTTTGAAATAAAAAATGGAGAAGAGACTACACCTTCATCTATTAGGGATCTAAGAAAATGGTTGAGATGATTACTACAACAAATATGTTTATTCTACTTTAGATCAAGTTTTTTATTATTTTTCTCTCTAGCCTTTTTGCTTATCTAACTCAAATTAAGAAGCTCAAACTGCCCAAGAAAATAACAAATCAAGCTCTAACAATAATCATAATATTTCTAGGAGAGGAGTAAGTTGTCTTTTTGTCATATACTACTAATGCCTTACCACTTTTACTTTGCAACATATGGTGTAATTGCTAGTTATGAACACTCAAAAATGATGTTTTATTTAGGTGAAGCCTATGGGCCAAATACCATGGACCAAATTATTATTAATACCATGCAAAAAAAACATTATTAATCATAATATTAATGTTAATAAAAATAAAGATTGCACATGGTATTAACCCATGGTATTGAGAACCAATGGTATTGACTCATGGTATTCACGTGGAATGTAGTTTTTTTAAGGGGGAATTAAACAAGCACGGTTCCATCTTTACTGTGGATCTACTAATCGCCCAATCGCCCAGAGGGATTAAATATCCTCATATGAAAACTAGCTTAGAGTGAAAAAGTATTTGACCCCTCTCAGCAAATAGAGATTAAAAATAGATCTATACTCATTATCAACATCACTCTTAAAACATAGTATGCATAAAATAGTTAATATTTATTAGAATGTGGTGGTTCATCATGATTGTGATTCGTCATATTCCAAAGTTTAATAGTTTATCATATTCAAAAATTTAATAATTATTTTTATTTAAACCATATTTTAAAATAATAAAATAATACACCTTTTTATTTATGAAACATTTTCTAAATTCCTTCTTCTCCATCCCTGTCACTGTTATCACCGGGCAAACCTATTTTTGTAAGTAAATTGAATTGAGTTTAAGGTAGGGTTTTACCCATTTCAAAAGCCTCATTTTCCGTTAATATGACCATCACTCACGTGGGAGGCTCGATTTAGGTTGCGTGCAACTGGGTTTGCAGGCAATGATGGAATCTTGCGAGAGCGGCCGTATGACCGCTTATTTAATTTGGATGAACTGAGGCGTTGGGATCCAATTGTGATAACAGATGATGAAGATGAAATAAGTGAAGAAGAGCGAGCGATTCATCCACGGTTTCTTGAAGCTGAGACAGATGAGGAAGATGATGAATTAATTGAAATGATGTTGCAATATATGTGTGATCGTGTTGAAATAGATGAAGCTACCCATGAAGAAGAAGCAGAGAAGCCTTCCATTGCATAGAAGGTTTGCATTTTGTTGAGGAAGATGGCGATGAAAATGGCTATGGAAATCGTACTCTGCATCGTTTACCATGTTCCCACGTGTTTCACTTTGACTGTATTTCAAATTGGTTTCGCATATCTTTCACATGTCCCCTTTGCAGAACAGAACTTCCGCCGGCCTAGCTACACCCGGTGGTAACCAGGCGTCATTGTTTCATGACATTTTATGAGATTATGGATTTACTAGTTTTACCTACAAAAACTACATGTCTTTTATGGTAGGAAGGATTTACTAGTTCTGCAACATAATTTTTCATTAGAAAAATTCAATTATATATGCATTTCTATGTTTGATTCATCATTATCATTGATAAAATTTAGTTATAACCGTAGCCTCTTAGTTATATAAGGGTGAAAAGGAATATTCCAGTAAAAGGAATAGGAATAGTTATTCTACAACTTCGAATCATTTTTGTGTTTTCTATTTGAAGAGGGTACGGATATAACTAAATAAACAGAAATTTCATTAATGATAATGATTAATCAAACCTAGAATGCATAGATAATTGAAAGTTTTTATTCAAAAATTATGGTGCAGAACCAGTAAATCCATCTTGCGTATGTAAAACTAGTAAATCCATAACCAGGCCTGATTACCAACTGTAGCTATGGCGGCCGAAGTTCAATTCGACAAAGGGGACAGCTGAGCGATCTGTACAACCATTTTGAAATGCAGTAAACGATGCAGAGAGTGATTTCAATCGCCATTTTCATTGTCATTTTCCTCAACAAAATGCAAACCTTCTATGCAAATAGCGCATGTTGGCTTCTCTGCTTCTTCTTCATCGTTAACTTCATCTATTTCAACACTATCACACATATATTCCAACATCATTTCAATTAATTTATCATCTTCCTCATCTATCTCCTCTTCCAGAATCCGTGGATGCATCGCTCTTACTTCTTCACTTATTTCATCTTCATCATCTGTTATCACAATTGGATCCCAACGCCTCAGTTCATCCAAATTAAATAAGGGGTCATATGGCCGCTCTCGCAAGATTCCATCATTGCCTGCAAACCCTGTTGCTGCAGCTATAAGCAGTTTTTATATATTTATAAGATATAGTTTTGATTGCATGGAACAATTTTTCTTGGTTGTAAAGTTGGAGTTTGCACACACGGTCACAGAAGGCGAGAAAGGAACAGCAGTTTCCATTAGCAGGAAAATGGAAGTATGCGTTCGGAACAGTGATGGTGCAAGGGGGGCGCATGTCAACTTTCCAATTCAGGGTGAAGATCAATAGTCGCAATATGGTGCACCCTTATTTGGAATTGGTACGGGCAATGATGAAAAGGTTGCAGCGGTGCAATCTGGTGCGCCAGGATCTAGAATTGGGACACTCAATGATGAAGAGCGGCCGACCCTAATTGCAGCAACACGGTTTGCAGTCGGCGCAGGCAAGGATGTTATCTTGGCAGAGCAAGCTGACCGACAACCATCCGGAGTTGGCTCTGAATAATCGAGAGCCGTATGCCCAGTTATTTAATTTGGATGATCGGAGGCATCCCTTGATTTGGTCATGCCTCAGATCAGCCAAATTAAATAACTGGGCATACCTTCTCAATTATTGAGAGCCACAACTCCCGATCGTTGCTCTGCAACTTCCTGTGCCAAGATTACATCATTGCGTGTGCCAACTGCAAACCCTGTTGCTGCAGCTAGGGCCAGCCGCTCTTCATCATTGAGTGTGTTAATTACAAATCCTGGCGCCCGCGATCTGTTCATCATTTCCATACTGCTGCGACAGATTGCGAGTGCTTCTCTCCAGGATTCAGTGCACTAGTTTCTTGTGCTTCTGCTTCACCTCCTGCAGTATTTGTTTCACTCTGTTCTTCTCCATGAATTGGTAAACTCATATGTGTCCCTCTTGCATCATCACTGTACCGAACGAGTCTTTCCATATTTCTTTCCATTTAAGGACTCAGCGAGAGCACCTATTCCTGTTAATCACTCTCAACCAAGCTGTTACTTTCTTCCCTTGTGCAAACTCCAACTATACAAGTCCTATATAAATATCTACGAGATGTAAATTAGTGCCTGAAAATGGAAAACAATTGATAAAAATGGAGTAGTCGAGGAATTGCTGTAAATTAGTGCTTGAAAATGGAAAACAGTTGATAAAAATGTAGTCGAGGAATCGCTGAGACTGTTAAAAGCGCCCAGATTCCGTGTAAAAAAATCAAATTTTTTTATAAATGTAGTGTTTGAATTATGTTTTTGATGGTGGAAATAGATTCAGCACCATCAAAAACCTTGAAGACACCTAAAATTATGAAGTTTAACAAATTTTACTTAGATTTACAGAAAACCCTCTAGTATTTATTTGTCATATAAAATATTCAAGTTGTGTTTGTCTAATAAAAACCAACTATAAAAAATATAAATTATGCTATAAAAATCTGTCATATAAAATATTCAAAACTATAAAGAATATAAACCATAAAATAAAAATATTGTGGATTGCAGATTACTGTGGTGTGGTTTCTGAAAGGAGTTCGGATATTCCACAGTGCTCATCTTTTAAAGAATATTAAATGTTCCATGCAGAATATCTCTGAGAAATTGAGGATGGAATCCAAATAAACCGTGTTTATTTGGAACATTCAAACTTGACACAATCTAAACTATAAAATATTCAAGTTGTGTTTGTCTAGTAAAAGCTAAATGTAAAGAATATTAACTCTTCTACGCAGACTATTTGGTGTGAGAAATTTATGATAGAATCCAAATAAATACAGTTTTGTAAAACATTCAAAGTGGACACAATCTAGATCTAACCGATTTAGTTTGGCACAAAAGTGATGTCAATAACTAGTATAGATCTATCTTCACTCTGGATCTATCCATAGGGATCAAATCTTTTTTCACTCTATGCTAGTTTGCATATCACTATATAGATCGAAAGTAAAGATGGATCTATGGTGATTTAATTTCGCCCTTAAATAGGCTATGGGTCAATACCATTGGTTCTCAATAAGATGGGTCAATACCATGTGCCATCTTTATTTTTATTAATATTAATATTAGGGTTAATAATGTTTTTTTGCTTATGTAGTAATAATAATTTGACTCATGTGCTCATGGGGTAGCTAAGTGGTGACGGTCGTGGAAATGAAGTCTAGTCCGAGATCTTGGGTTTGAATCTTGTGCTACCCTCGGTGTGCAGTGTAAATAATGGACATGTATACATGAAAATCTAAGAGTCTTAGCAAGCTTACAAAAAAAATGGCCCATGGTATTTGGCCCATAGGCTTCACCTAAATAAAACCTCAATTTTTAGTGTTAGTAAATATAAAATGAATTATGGAGTAAATATAAAAAAATATTATCTATTTACCATACATATCATTTATTTATATTTTTATTAATTTACCATACCTCTTTTATAAATATGGTATCTGGCCCATGGTATTAAAATAGTATTTGGCCCATAGGGTTCACCTAAATAAAATCTCTTTTTTGAGTCTTCATAAATATAAGGAGGTTTATGGACTAAATATAAAAAGAGGATTTACTAGAGTTTATTTACATTTTTATTTATTTACCATACCTTATTTTTTTAGTGTTCATAAACCTCTTTATATTTTAAATTTATATTTGTATTTATAAATAATAATAAATAGATTGATTTCTAAATAGGGTGGAGATTAAAATTTTTAAATGTTAAACATTACATGTTAACTGTTTACACTTACATTTATGTTTATGTTTACATTTATACGTTTATGTGAGATCTACCCCATACTACTCTCTTTATGACCAACTTCTTAAATGGGTTAGTCAACCCTTTACAATTGAGGGTTAAGAAAACATATGCAACCCTTGACTAGGGAATTTAACTTAAACACCCTAATTAAGCATAGTTGTCTCCCATACCTAACTTCAAAGGATTCCTTTTTTAGTCACATATATAAAAACTTTCCTTTTCCTTTGATTGAATTTAGGTATTTTCCCTTGAAAACAATTTAAGACCCTTTCCATTGTTCTTTGAAAATGGAGATTTATTTTGCTTCTAGGTCTTAAATTATATTTGATTGGTTCCAAGGTGTTGGAGTCCTATGTACCCTTTTCATCTAAAGTATCATATGTAAGAGGGTTGGAAATGGAACCTTTTTGGTCCTTGTCCAACACTCAAAATCTTTGTTATTCTAGGTATAGGTATGAGGTTTGGTGGGTTTGACCAAATCCTTATTTCTCGGTTTCCCAAAAATGAAAATTTTCAAAAAAAATCTTATATTAATAGACAAAGATTAATAAGTCTTACCGAAAATTATGTTGTTATATTATTTTCATTGGTTGCAACAAGGTTTGGATCATAGACTTATCTAATGAGTTCGAATCATTTTATACCGTAGTTCTTATTTGAAGACAATCTAAATTAATTTGAACCCATAAATCCTCTTTTCTACTCATGATCTCATGCCATTGACTATTTCTAGCTCCTTGTCCCTCCGCCTCTTGGATTCTTCCTTGAAGCCTAATTATTTTGAATACTTAATTGATTACATAATGTATTAAGGTTCCCATATTAGTGGCAATGTACAAGCCTACATGGAATCTACTCTTAGTATAGAGTGATGCACAAGAGATCAAATCCCCTTCTAATATCAATCAATTCTTTTAGACCTTTGCTCACTTCCACTGCTACAAGGATTTGTGCCATGTCATAGTATGTGGATCCTATGAAAGTTAAACTTAATACATAAAAGGCATGTACAACATTACCAATTTTTTTGAGCACCTCTTCAAACCAAAAAATCAATAGCAGTATTGGGATACAAATCCATACTAAGAAAATCTTCTCGTTGTCTAACTTGACATTGAATTTAATATGACATGTATTCAAAAAAAGGGATTGATATCCCCACTTTCATGCCATGTCATAGTAAGTGGACCCTACTAAAGTTAAATCTACTACATAAAAGGCATGTACAACATTCCTAGTTTTTTGAGTACCTCTTCAAACAAAAAAATCAATAGTAGCATTGTGATACATAACCATACTAGGAGAATATCCTTAGTGTCCAACTTGACATTTTAATTTAATATGACATTTATTCATGAATAGGGATTGATATCCCCACTTTCACTATTGGTGCAAGATAGTTTAGATACCTTCGTGGCAATTTCAAACACTCAAACCAAAAATCCTTTTACTAGAATTAGGATATATCGATATTTCCACAAATGATTTGAAGTTTTTCTAGGCCTAATTATCCAATTCCTCCAAAATCATTGTCTTCCTTGGAAAACATCCTACCAATACCACTGTCTTATCTCCATAATGTTGTTAAGGTTTATTTTACCACCCAAGTTCGAGATGTTGATATCTCATGTCTTGTTCATATATTTTGTTTCTTTGGATATATAGATCGCTTCTTATATTTGGGCCACCACTGAAAGTCTTCAAAACTAGCATATTGTCAACAAAAATACAACTAGGGAAACTATCTTACTAACCTATATCATAGTTTCAAAGGAAATGAGACTCATTATAGAACTCATTTAATGTGGTTATGGATTAATATCTTGAGTGTGGTAAACTAAATTTTGTTTGACCAAATTTTGGAGGTTAATGGATACGTCATTACTCACATTAGGAAAATCACATTTTTATTATCGTCATTTTTTTATCATTGAATGGACATATCACCACTTCACTTAACTATTTTCATATATTGACACCTTCCTAGTTCCCTTAGAATCTCCATGGTGGCATCCTCATGTGGTTGAGGGGAGAGTCTCATTCTACAACCCAGTATGAGGCGATGTGTAAGTTTGTTTATGAGAAGATGCCTCTCAGTTGGTTCCCCTGAAAAGAAAACTTAAAAATTATGTTCTAAATAGAAAAACAATGTCTGTTATAATAAGAAAATGAATATGTTGTAAAGTAATTAGAAGTAAAAAAAAGTGACTAAGATGTTTAAATCTTTTGATTTGATTATTGATAAAATATTTTAATACGAATTAATATTAACATATAATTAAAATAAGTTAATAAAAAATCATTTTAATTTGCATGATAAAATGTATAGATTTTAATACGAATTAATATTGACATATAATTAAAAATAAGTTAATAATAAAAAATCATTTTAATTTACATGATAAAATGATAGATGTACATGTTGTGTAAAATATTTTAGTGTGAATTGCATATATATTATATATCATTTAATTTTTTTATGTATATATTGATCCCTCTTTGCTCATCTTAGATCTATAATTAAGATTGATCTATGTTGGTTTAGTTCCTAAATGATGAAGCCTATCAATATCCCACACAAAATCCCATAGACCAAACCTAGGTTGGACCAAATCCTTTGATGATGTGTAAATTGTTGTGGATATTCTGTTGGATAGCTCGTGAGATGTTGGATAGCTCCTAAGATCTATAAAAATTAATTGAAATTTAAACTATGAATGCTTAGTTCTTTAACCTTTTGACTTGGTCATTCTACATAAAACTTTAAAAAAAAATTATAATACAAAATTAATAATTATATTTATCACTATAATTAATAAAATTAATAATTATATTTATAATTATAATTAATTATAGTTATAAAAATATAGAAAGATGAAGGGGCAGATTGCGGGGTAAGAAAATCATATAAGGATGCGTATTGAATCATCTGCTATTTGTGGATGATGTTTTGATATTTCTCAATGGAAGCATAGGGGATTTGACAAATATGAAGAACACATTTGCATTGTTCCAATTGACCACCGGTATGACTGTAAATTGCAACAAGTCCACTCTAAGAGAGGTTGGATGTTCCCAATATGAAATACATTTTGTGCTGCAAAGATTCCAGTTCACCTTACTAAGATTGGAGGATGGCGTTAGATACTTGGGTTACAAGTTGAAGCCTCTGGGGTATAAAATAACAAATTGGACATGGCTTATTTCCAAGATGGAGAAAAGACTCAATATTTGGTACTACAAATAACTATCTAGGGCAGACATAGTCATCCTCATTAAAGTTATTCTCGAGGCCACTCCGATCTATTGGATGTCATTAGCATGGATTCCTCATGGTATACTCTCCAGGATCCAGGGCTTATGTTGCAGATTCCTTTGGAAGGGAAAATAGACAGGCATAATTTTTGCATGGGTCAAGTGGGAGGCACTCAATTTACGTAAGGAATGGGGAGGACGGGGCATCAAGAAATTAGAGGATTTCTCCTCTACTCTGGCCGCCAAACTTAGATGGCAGCTTGTTACATCAAACAAACTATGGACAAGGTTGATTGTATCAAAATACATCGCCCCTCTTAACCTGATGGACTAGCTAAGACAACCTCAAAGATACCATGCATGGGTATCAATCATATGGAAGGCTATAATTAAATCTCTCGACATCATCAAAGCTGGCATCACTTGGAAAATACAGTCTAGAATGGCTGTGAGGATTGGACTAGACCCATGGATTGGCTACGGGAATGCCCACAGGTTGCCAGATGAGCTCAAGAATTTTCTCAGAGATATCAACATTACCCATATCGGCCACATAGCAGACCCAGAGCACACCACTTTATTTCATCAAGCTTGGAAATCGGCCCAAAGAATAAACATTCCACAACAATGGACACAACAGTGGAATGCATATATTGGGGCTCTTACTAAAGGTCACATCTGGATTGGCGAAGGGGAATATGAGGTAATATGGGCGCTATCGAAAGATGGAAAATATACCCCAAAGGAAGGATACCTTGTGATATCCGAAGCTCGATGTCCATAAGCCATCGAGTCATGGTGGAAGCACTTATGGAAGCTCAAGCCCCCCCCATGAATAGAATTCTCATGTGGACCATATTGAGAAACAAAATTCCCACAGGAGATAATCTTCTCAAACGAGCACAACACGACCATTTTTGGTGTTGCCTTTGCAAATGAAATAATGAATCTGTCACACATCTATTTATTGAGTGTCAGGCCACACAAGACCTCTTGCAATCGATATTAATTGTGGCTGCATCTTCGACCAAGTGGAAAGGTATTATTGTAAAGGAGGCCTGGTCATCATGGTGGTCAAGCATTGTCCCAACAAAGCTCTGGAATCTCCCGCTCCTCATCAATTGGGGCCTTTGGATCTCCCGCAACAAGCTCATATTCCAGAACACCTCTCTGCATTGTCCTTCCATTGCTTCCCATATCATGACTCATTACTCTATCATCCTTGATGACGATGAGACTGCACGACCTCAAACCATTGTTCCTGAAACCGTTAATCATTCGAAGCCTTTGGCCTTCTTTGACGATTTCGCACAGGAAGGATGGTGCAATGGAGGGGCCATTCTGTATATCGGTTATTACCACTATTACATATACAAATGGGATTAGGATGGGGCACAAATAACTTTGCCGAACTATCCACTGTAAAATTCCTCATACAATTTGCTTTGGAAAACCACTATAGAGATCTACAACTCTTTGGGGACTCAAAAGTTATCTGTGACTGGTTAAACAAAACAACTAGATGTTCTCCATATACTTTGAGACATATAATGGATGAGGCTCTTTGAATTATCACATCTTTTGACACATTTGCATGCCATCACATTTTCAGGAAACATAATGCAGATGCTGAAAGATTATCCAAAGAAGTTGCGGACAGGCCTTTCGACACTTGGATTATTCAGGAACACAGGGAAGGGGCCAATTATCAGTACTACCATTGGCCTTTTATGGACATAGATGTGTAGCAGGCTCCCAGCCAACATGGCTACATGTTTTTATTTTTGCATCTTAGTTTCCATATGTAAATATTCATATGTTTTGTTTACAACAAGAACAGTGCGGTTAAAGTTTTTTTTTATAAAACATTATGCTTAATACATCTGAGAATGATGCCTCCCTCCGTGGACACAAGGCATTAAATTTAGATCTATACTTGAAAACTTACCCTCTTACAACAAATGCATCATGCATATACATGTAATTTTCTCACTTAATAGAAATTACGTTTTTTCTAAAAATAAAATAAAATAAAGAATAAAAATAAAAATAAAAATTATAATTAACATTAACATGGATCTTAATAAAACCAACCAATTAAACTCACACTCAAAACTTAACTCTCAAACATTATCAATATTTCAACAATAATTTAAAATAATATATTTTGAAATTATAAAAATAAAAAGTAAAAAGAAATTATTTTTAATTATTAATTTTTTAAAAAATAATTTTTAAAATTTGTCATATCAATAATTTTATTAATATTTTCCAAAAAGGGGACAAAATCAACCTAAAATAATCACATCTTATACAACTAGTAAATACCTAAACCCAAACCAAGCCTCAAAACTAGTTTTTTATTTTATTAATATGGAAATAACTAAATATATTTTATTAATATTTAAAAAAAATTATTTTACTAGTATTATTTTATTATAAATAAAATATTTTTCACTGACATTTTCGAAATCCTCATTCTAATTGAGTTTTAGGTAGGGTACTATGCTATTAATATTAAAATCTCTTGATTTACCCATTCGGTGTGATAAGAGGATCTGTTCCTGAATATGAGATAGACTATATATTTTTATGGTATTGTATACCTTAGTATAATTTGATGTGTATGTTGTATTTTCAAAAATATAATAAAAATATTTTTTTTTCTAGAATCAAAATATTCACTTAAATTTTAAACAGTTACTCTGTTTAATAATTTTTTTAAATAATTTTACTCTTTACTCAAACCAATATCATTTCTTAAATCAAAAGAAAAAAAAAAGGTTAATTCAATTTAAATAATAGAAAATTTTACTTCAAAATTTTTTAATACTTCTTTTAATTAAATATTTGTAAAATGAATCTTTAAAATGAGAAACCATATATGCTAAGTTGAAGTAGTTTTATTATACATTTTGATATCATGCTATGTAAAAAACATCATTAAATCTAATATTGATATTAAAATATTAATAATAAATTTAAGATAATATTCATTTTGTTCTATTATAATATATTATGATATATCATGATATATAATTAATTCTAGATATATATAGAGGGAATAACAAAGACAAAGAGTGATAGAGGTGGAGTGATAGAGGGAGTGACAAGGGATAGATGGAGAGAGAATGAAGGAGAGGGGAGAGGAGTAATGAAGAGAGAGAGAAAGAGAGGAGTGAGAGAGGGAGAGAGGAGGAGGGAGATAGTGACAAGGCATGAGGAAGAGAGAAAGAGAGATGGGGGAGGGGTGGGGAGAGAAGGAGGTAGGAAAGAAAGGGAGATAGGGGAAGGACCATGGAGAGGACTTGAGAGGGAGGGACAGAGAGATGGAGTTGGAAGCATAGAGAGGGAGTGAAGAAGAAATATATATAGAGAGAAAAGTGGCGAGAGAGAGAGAGAGAGAGGGAATGATAAGGGAGAGATGGAGAGAGACTGTGTATGTTTTGGGGTAAGATAGAAAGACAAAGGAGAGATGGAAGAAGGGGGAAGAGAAGCAGAGAGGGAGGGAGATAGTGACTAGGTTGGAGGGTGAAGAGAGAGAGAGAGAGAGGAGGGAGAGACAGAGGGAGGTGGAAAAGAACGGGAGGGAGAAGAAGGAACAGAGAGAGGATGTGAGAGAGAAGGAGAGAGGGAGGTAAGAGGAAAGACATAGAGAGAGAAATGTGGAGAGAGAGAGAGGGAGTGGTAGGGGAGATAGAGAGGGAGGGAGAGAGGAGAGGATGAGGGAAGATAGATAGAAGCGGGAGAGGGAGATGACGATTAAGAGGGAGGGAGAGATAGATAGATATGAAGAAAGAATGTGTATGTTTTGGGGGTGATATAGAGAGACAAAGGAGAGGTAGAGAGTGATAGATAGATATGGAGAGTGTGTGTGTGTGTGTTTGGGGTGTGAGATAGAGGGAAGAACATTTCTTAGGCTAGAGAGGAGTGAGAGAGGGAAGAAAATTTCTTGGGCTAGATGCATTTATTTCAATATAGATGATGATTTCTAATTCTATTTGATTTCTTGCACTAGATGCATTTATTTGAGTGTAGATGATGATTTCTAGTCCTATTCGATTGCTTGCAATAGATGCATTTGTTTTCAACGTAGATGATGATTTCTAATCCTACTTGATTACTTGCTCTAGATGCATTGATTTCAGTGTAGATGGTGCTTTCTAATCCTATTTGATTGCTTGCAGTAGATGCGTTTATTTAGGCATGCATGTTGATTTCTAAATACATTTTATTTCTTGCACTAGATGCATGGATTTCAATTTAGATGTTGATTTCTAGGATTATTTTATTTCTTAGTGTAGATGTTGTTTTCTAATTCTATTTCATTCCTTGCATTACATGGATTAGATGTTTTTAATCTTGAGGCTGTAAATTATTAAAAATATGTTTCAATATTAGATGGAGGAGGGAGAAAGGGAAGAATATTTCTTGAACTAGATGAATTTATTTTGGTGTATATGGCGATTTCCAGTCCTATTTGATTGCTTGCACTAGATTCATTGATTTTAGTGTAGATGTTGCTTTCTAATTATATTTGATTGCTTGCACTAGATGTATAGATTTTAGTGTAGATGTTGATTTCTAATCTTATTTAATTGCTTGCACTAGATGCATTGATTTCAGTGTAGATGTCAATTTATAATCCTATTTGATTGCATGCACAAGATGCATTGATTTCAGTGTAGATGTTGATTTATAATCTCATTTGATTTCTTGCATTAGATGAACTAATTTTAGTGTAGATTTTGTTTTATAATCATATTTGATTTCTTGAATTAGATGCATTATATTTTAATCTTGAGGCAATAGATTATTAAAAGAAATATTTTTCAAAATATATTTAGTAATGCCTAGAGGGACACTATTAAGAATTAATTGACCTAGAATTAAAATGAAATAGATGTGTAGAATCAATCCTCATGCAAATTAATCCTTGACAAGATCATCTCCCTTCTTCATCGCCAAGTAATTACTGATAGACAATTACATATATTCAAAATTAATAATATATAATTGCGTACAACAATGATTTCAAAATGTTTACAAGAGGAGAAGATATATTTTTTAAAATAAAAAACAAATCAAAATATTCTTGAAAGATATATGATAATTGTTTGGATGTAAATATTTTATAAATTTTGCCACTCATTAAAAAAATTAAAAAATACACTATTTCATGACTTTGCAAAATAAACTATAGATAAAAAGATCATCAAAATATCCTTGAAGGAAATAAATTATTTCAAACATTAGCAAAGAAACAAATTATTTTAAGAGGAATATTAAGATAGTAAATTATTAAAACTACTCCTCAATATATATTTAGTAATACCTAGAGGGACACTATTAATAATTCATTATTTGTTAGAAGTTGTGATAACTAAAATTAAATGAAATATATATGTAGTATCAAGCCTCCTGCAAACTATTGAAAATATTGTCTCTCTTCTTCATCACCAACTAGTTATTAATAGACAATTACATACACATATAAACATATAACACAACAATTGTAACATTCACAAACACTACCATCCAAATCCAAACATGTAAAACACAAAAACCACTCAAAACATCCAAAAACAGATGTATAAACCATTCCAAGCAAACAACACAGGCTAAATTAAAGAAGAGAATGATATGGTCATGCCAAGCAAAGAAAACATAATGAGAATTTTCAAGTTAATATCAACCATATACATAATAATGATGATATAAAAATGTGGCATTGTTGCCCTCAAGTGGAACCCACTTAGATCCATCTAACACCGAATCTATCATGTAGCGAGAGGGACCAAATCCCTCGAGGCACAAACCTTTCCTAAAGTTCTACACTCCAAAAATAAAGTTTTCACCTCGAGGGATTTGATCCTTCTAGGTGAATGATAGATCTAGTGTTAGATGGATCTAAGTTGGTTAACACAACAAAAAGAGATAACCAAATTTATATGGTAGTGCATTTAACCTTTTGTACGACCTTACTATGTTTGATTCATCATTATCATTACAAAGGGCAAAATGAAACTTCCTTTTATACAGCTATATGTGTAGCCTCTTCAACTAAAAAACATAAAACTGATTCAAAATCATATAATTATAAAAGTCCATTTTTGTACAAAATTTCGCATATAATAATGATAATATTTGAGGTGAGGTCGATATATATTCAATTTTGGTGATTTTTTTTCTTTTAGTGTTAATGGTTTATGATTTTGTTTTAGTGTGTTGATTCTAGATTATTGAAATAATATAGGTTCCTTGGTCCAACCCAATTTAAACTTGAGTCTATGTGCATCACTATTTGTAGCCCTATAAATATGAGTTAGACATATATGTGAAAGATGTATGTGGATTCAAAATTTTATCATAGAAGGGTTGTGTTGTAGAGGCTACAACCACCCTCCAAAATTTTGGCCTGCACCCAAATTCAGAGACTCCCTTGAGAGTTTCACTTGATGGTTACATACACTCAGGTTCACTCTGTGAGCTCATGTGAGCCTTCAAACCCACCTCGCTTGTTCATTCCACCCAAGCTTTTGCATGTTGATGTCAATGTCTTCCTTGCGACCATGTTCTGGTCAAGGTCTTCGCTTCATGTGTACATGTCATATTCACTATGAAATCATTTGTCACACTCACACATAGAGTCCTATTCACTATTGCACAAGCATCGTCATGGTCGATCAAATATTAATCACGAGTGTCGCACTTGTCGCTTACACCCTCAATTAGTCATGTTGAACATGTGTGTCTGGTTGGTTTGAGTCATCTCGTCGTCAAGTCATGGGGATGTGTGTTGTAAGATCACATTTTCATCTTTCACTCATCCACACACTTAGCCACGTTGCTAAGGTTATCAAAACCAGACTCCCCTTTGACAGCTGAACATAACCCTGCCATCAACTCGATCGATTGTCGCCCAGAACAGTGCAGAAGCACCAAGCAAGTCTTTTCAAGTTGCGCTGCCCACAAGCAATTCCATCAACCTTCATGTTGGCCACCCAGAGATTTTGCTATAGGGTAAACCACCCGCACATGCCCATAGTATGCATTTACCAAAATAATGCATCCACAACTATCCCAAGTCATTGGACTCTACAATGGAATCAAATCTTCATACCATAAATGGTCATGGCCCTTTATAGGTTCGCTTCTTATCGAAACTTCAATCACCTTGCGTGAACCTTCCTATCAGGACTATATTAAAACCCTTGAACCATAGGTTATGCCTTTGGTTAACTCCTCGTTGCATATATATAATGCCTTTCCCTTTACTAAAGGGAAAATCATACACAAACCCACCTTTTCTGCCTTTATACGGTTCCTGTACAAATTCTGAGCTTAAAATCTCTATCGCAATCGCTATCGGCTATCAGGAATTCCACAGTCTTAACACATATGCACCATCCCTTCTCCGACTCCAATCTCTACTATCGAAATGTTAAAACATGTTTTCACGTTAAAAATCCCTCGCCATATAAACTATCGGGCACGATATTATATGGGAATAAAAAGGGAAATCCCCTCCTAATAACATCCATGGACTTTAAATATATATAGACCCACAACTATGATTATTGTCGGGTCCGGTCACTATTTACTCCACGCTTCCACTGCGCTGAACTATGATGTTTCCGAACTCCGATATTCTAATAATTGCTATCAGATATCGCTCATCCACCCACACATTAATTCTTTCATTGTGAACCTTCAATTGCTCAATCGCTGATTGGATTATCAGTGACATCACCAGTCACTCATCGGAGTATCACTAGGTTTGTTATCACCATCCCTTGGCACCTCTGAAATGTGATTGTGATTTAAATCATGGCCGTTGATATTTGAAGATCCAACATCTACTCAGTATTAATTCTAGACTTCTCCACTCATCCCTTTTACTTGGAAAGTTCGTTGTTTCTTCAATTTCTCGATGATTTGGCTTCTTTAAAGGTTCTGGCCTTTTTCTCATTCAAAGCTTGTTCTTCCTTCTGGGCTTAACTCATCACTCTCCTTTGATATCTGTCCTTCTTGTAGAGCTCTAATGGATTCAATGATCCATTTCGATTCTTCTGAATCGTGTTCCTCTTTCTCTGCTTCCGCGTCCTTCAGAATTCTGCCTGCAACCTGCAGAGCCTACGAATTCATAGTAAATCACTCATGAAATACTTCTTAAACATATTGACACAGACAGGAATCAATCTTTCATATATTAATATAAAAGCTTAGATTACATTTGAGACTCTTTGGTCTCACACACACACACATACATAGGCCTGATTCTACTATTAGTGGCCTCTTCCTATTGAACACACAAGTTCACTATTTAAAAGAATGCAATGGATTGGATCATTGGAGGATTTGATCACTCCTCTAAAAAAATCCGTAAAGCCCTTTGCATGCATACATATGTGGCAGACTTTATCCACACCATCTTTTTCTCTGTTTTAAAATAGAAAATTCTCCTTATGACTCAATGATCCATATCTATAATTAATTCCTAAAAACTCTCTCTTGCTCCTAGAGAGTTGGATTTGACTCCTACCACTCATGTTCTCATTTATTTATTTTGAGAGAATTTACATATTCTCCCATTATCTAATAAAATCACACTAAAAGGCCTAACTATTGCATAAACTTGATACCTAGGAAAACTATTTCCTAAAACGCATGACCCCATATGTCTATTATTTACAATGATTTTCCTTTGGCTGAATTCTCTTGCATCAGACTCCCAAAGTAGAAAATATTCATGATCTCTTTATCATGTGTCTTTTGTTCTTGGTCTTCCTAGATCCCACGCTTTGTTATGTAACTGTTGGAACGCTCTGCTTTTTTGCTATTGTTGTACTTCTGTTGTCTTTTGCTCCATTCTCTTCTTCCTGTCAATCATGTTCAACTTCTGATTGATCTTGCTTGCTACTGTTACCATTTTCCTCCATTTGGAATGCTTCATCATCTTCTGCCATATTTCTTCAATTTCTATGTCCAACATATCTTTGGGTTGGTCCATCTCCTGGTTCATATTTCTTTGTTCCAGGTTACTGTTACTATCTTCTATGCTGACTCTTGCTTTTCTTGCTTCAACTTTTGGTTTTCTTGCTCAACGCTTGTTGTGACTCCTATGCTAAATTCTATTTTACTTGCTTTATTCTTTGGTTTACTTGCTTTACTGACTACCTCGCTATCATCCTTACCCTCTTTCATGATTGAATCATGACCATTTAGCACTTCCTCCAGCAAATTAATTTCTCCATTCTATGGATTGAATTCTTCCATGTAATTCTCTTATTTCACTTTTATTTGGTTGTTCACTTGTGTCAAATATCCTCCAGCATTTGCAACAAAACCTGCACACTCAAAACACTTGTTAAAATAAAAAACATATGGTTGTTGTGCCTTATCTTCCTTTTGATAACAATTTAGTTTGATGCTATGTTTTCTCCTTCTCCTCTGTTAGCACATCAGTATGTTGATTCAAATTCTCAGCAGAATTCATGAGAATATCAATTAGTCTCTCTTCCGCACCATCTTTTCTAATGATGTCTTCCTGCTTGGGTTCACAGTAGTGAACTTCTCCTTCCTTAACCTGCTACTGGTTATTTTTACTTTGAAATTGTTTGATTCCATCTTCAAACATCCTCTAATCAATGTCTCTGATCACATACTCATATCCATTCATGATTTTTAATGATCCTGCAAACAAATTATTGCATCTTCTTGTCTCCATGGCTACTTGGGACACTTCTTCTTCTTCAGAAACTGTAACTGTGCCTTCTATTGTACCGTCAGGTTCTTTCATCAATTTTTCCAGTTGTTTAATCTCCTCTTCACACTTGGCAAGCACTTCATCATAATGCTCTCTTCTAGCTTCATCCTCCACATGCTGTGTTACAGTATTAAAATATTGTCTTCCTTTGACCCTTGTACTCTCAAGGTCTTTCTGCTATAGCAAATCACTACTCCTCTCTCTCCAGAGGTCTTCTTCATCATACTTTTTTCTCCTAGAGTACTCCAAAATTTTGACATCTTCAAAAGATTGTCCATCCTCTTCAAAACACTCCTTTGTTAATGTTCTTTCTCTCTTTGCTAAGTCTTTCCCATAGACTTCCTCTTCCTTAAAATCTTTCAGTAGATGTTCTTCTTCTTCCCGGACTGTCTCAACAATTTTCATGGCTATTTCCACTATGCCTATCATCATGGTGAATTGATGATCCTTTACTATGTTTTCAACTAACATACTCTCTTCCTCAAGTTTGCCTTCAGTCCCTTGCTATTTATCTTCTATGAAGATATCTTCAAATGGCTGCTTTTCTCCTGCAATATCTGCCATCATACATAAACTATTAGTTTTTAAAATATAAGACCCTATGGTCTCACTTGATGGTTCAACCATCATATTTCCTTGTTGTTCTAAATCATTCATATGATTCAAAAATTCTTTGATAGTCGCTTCTTCAATCTCTTCAAGCCCTTCACTTGATTGATTGATATCTTCCTCTAGCTGTATATGCGATCTATCTATCTCATCTCCTTCCAGAACATAATTTAGATTCTGCACACCTTCTTCCTTCTTCATGGAAATATCAACCAATGCCCTTCACCTGCAAATTGTCAGAATTAAAATCATCAAACCTTTTGGTCTCACTTGAAGTTTCAGTCTTCAAGTCTTCATCTTCAATTTCTCCCAGAAATTCTCCTTCTTCTGGTTTACAAATGGATTCCTCAATTTCTAACTCAACTTCCTTGAGTTTTTCCTTCATCAACTTTACTTGCATTTGCTATAGCCTTCTCTACATCTCATGCCATTCCACTGGCTTTCCTCAAGCATTCTCCTTAATGCATTGAGTTGTTCTTTTAATTCAGTAGCCTCTTTGTCAATTTCTTCTTGACTCATCCTCTTTCCATTTTCTTTGGCATCATCTTTCTTATATCCTCTATTGTGGCTTCTCTCTGAACCTCTGCTATGAATATCAGTAGTCATCTTCTTCTCTTTTTTCTTCATGAGCTCCTTTGCAACAACTAGTCCTCTTGGCTGCAATCTTACCTCACTAAACACTCCTCACTTAGTCTTTTGGTAAGCATAGGTCCTCTGTATAGAACCTCTTCTTCTTTAGCAACATCTTTGCTACTTTTAGGCTTCTACAATCTCTCACTCTCTCTTGAGAACACTTCAATTGTCCTCTCTATCAAATTTCTTATTGGATTCCTCAGTTTCACTGCCACTTCTTCTTCAGAGTATTCTCCTTACTCTATCTTTAAGAACACATCTGGTTCTTCTCTCACATCTTCTCTTGCTATCACCTGTGCATTAGTATAAAAACACACATTCTTAAATTAAAACAGAACACATTACCTCGCCTTCAAGATCTCAGCATGATCTTGTTTCACCCATTCTTTTGCACTTGAATGGATTGTCCTCTAGTTGGTTGCTATGATACCACTAATGGTGCAGGGTAAACCACGCACACATACCCACAGTATGGATTTATCAAAATAATGCATCCACAACTATCCCAGGTCATTGAACTCTACAATGGCATCAAATTTTCGGACCTTAAATGGTCATGGCCCTTTATAAGTTCCTTTCTTATCGGAACTTCAATCACCTTGCTGAACCTTCCTATTGGGATTGTATTAAAACCCTTGAACCATAGGTTATGCCTTTGGTTAACTCCTCGTTGCATATATATAATGTCTTTCCATTTACTAAAGGGAAACTCATACACAAACCCACCTTTTTCGCCTTTATACGATTCCTGCACAAATTCCAAGGTTGAAACCTTTATCGAAATCGCTATCAGCTATCGGGACTTCCACAGTCTTAACACATATGCACCATCCTTTCTCCGACTCTAATCTCCTCTATTGGAACACTAACACATGTTTTCATGTTAAAAATCTCGCGCCGTATAAACTAGCAGGCACGATAGTTTACGGGAATACAAAGGAAATTCCCCTCCTAACAGCATCCACATACTTTAAATTTATATAGACCCGCAACTATGATTATCGTCGGGTCCTGTCACTATTTACCCCACTTTTCCGTTGCGCTGAACTTCGATGGTTCTGAACTCCGATATTCTGATAATCACTATCAGATATCGCTCATCCACCCATGCATTACTTCTTCCATTTTGAACCTCCGATTGCACGATCGCCAATCAGATTATCGGCGATATCAGCAATTGCTCATCGAAGTATTGGTGGGTTTGTTATCACCGTCCCTTGGCACCTCTGAAATGCGATTGTGATTTCAATCGTGGTCATGGATCTTTGAAGATCCAACAGCTACTGAGTATCAATTCTTGACTTCTCCGCTCGTCCGTTTTGCTTGGAAAGTTATGTTGTTTCTTCAATTTCTCGGTGATTTGGCTTCTTTAAAGGTTTCGGCCTTCTACTCATTCGCAGCTTGTTCTTCCTTTTGGGCTTAACTCCTCACTCTCCTTTGATCTCTCTCCTTCTTGAAGAGCTTTAATGGATTCGATGATCCATTTCGATTCTTCTGAATCGTGTTCAACTTTCTCTGCTTCTGCATCCTTTAGAATTCTTCCTCCAACCAGCAAAGCCTATGAATTCATAGTAAATCACTCATGATATACTTCTTAAACATACTGACACAGACAGGAGTCAATCTTACATATATTAATATAAAATCTCATATTACATTTGAGACTCTTCGGTCTCGCACACACACACATACACAGGCATAATTCTACTATTAGTGGCCTCTTCCTACTGAACGCAGAGGTTCACTATTTAAAAGAATGCATTGGATTGGATAATTGGAGGATCTAATCACCCCTCTAACAAAAGCCCTAAAGCTCTCTGCATGCATACATATGTGGCAAACTTTATCCATTCCATATTTTTCTCTGTTTTAAAACAAAAAAGTCTTCTTATCGCTCAACAATCCATATATACTCTAATTAATTCCTCAAAACTCTCTCTTGCTCCTAGAGAGTTGGATTTGACTCCTACCACTCATGTTCTCATTTATTTATTTTGATAACATTAATATATTCTCCCGTTATCTAATAAAATCACACTTAAAGGCCTAAATATTGTATTAACTTGATACTTAGGATAACTATTTCCTAACATGCATAACCCCCTATGTCTACTATTTACAATGATTTTCCTTGGGCTGAATGCTCCCTCCACCCAATCTGCCCCCTCCCCCCCACACTCCCTTGTGCACCCCCTCACACCCCTCA